>CAUYRH010059902.1:0-11951 GCA_963574655.1 Perodicticus potto | reverse complement strand
GTGGCATCACAGCTCACAGCAACCTCCAATTCCTGGGCTTAAGCGAGTCTCTTGCCTCCGCCTCCCAAGTAGCTGGGACTACAGGCGCCCGCCACAACGCCTGGCCATTTTTTGGTTGCAACCGTCATTGTTGTTTGGCGGGCCCGGGCTGGATTCGAACCCCCCAGCTGAGGTGTACGTGGCTGGCGCCTTAGCCTGTTGAGCCACAGGCGCCGAGCCAACCATGAAGTTTAATGATTATAAAAGTCATGTGCATTTATAGTCATCGAGTTCAGCCCCTCCCCTTACAAAATCAAGACAGAACAATCAATTACTTTACGATTCCTCACTTGATTATTCCAATCCAACCCTTGGAATTTTCCACCCATACTAAAACTCTATGTAACTGTTGAAGGATATCCAGGTATTTACGTCTTATAAGCACTTAGATTTCGCTCAAGAACACCCATCTGAAGGTTGACACTGACGAGTGATATTTTAGTTAAAGTGTATCATCCATCTGGCTCAAATTTTTCATGTAAGAAGGGAAAATTTCATCTCCATACACATCTCTATTTCATAAAGCTCCCCTTAATCCACATGGTCCCTTTGGCAAGGCCCAAAGCTAGCATCTGCTTTCTTTTAAGTACTGAGCATGGCTGGACCTTTTAGAAGCCCACTAACATTTACCTATGTATTAAGCAAACATTTAAGTGGTATTTGCTAGGTGTTTTAATACCCACAACAACGGCTCAGTGCCTGTGGCTCAACGAGCTAAGGCGCCAGCCACGTACACCTAGCTGGCGGGTTCGAATCCAGCCTGGGCCCGCCAAACAACAATGATGGCTGCAACCAAAAAATGGCCAGGCGTTGTGGTGGGTGCCTGTAGTCCCAGCTACTTGGGAGGCGGAGGCAGGAGACTTGCATGAGCCCAGGAATTGGAGGTTGCTATGAGCTGTGATGCCATAGCACTCTATCCAGGGTGACAGCTTGAGGCTCTGTCTCAAAAAAAAACAAAAAAACAAAATACCCACAACAACTACTTTTCTTGGTGGAATAGAGATTTGAACGCAAGGCAGTCTGTCTCCAGAGTCCATGCTCAAGCACTGTGCTATACGAGAACCTGGGAATAACACATGGGCAGAAAGGCAGGACCTAAAGTGAGACTCTGTCTCTACAAAAAAAAAAAAAAAAGGTAAGATCAGAGAAAGATTAGCATGTGGCCTACAGTGGGCACACCAAAAAGATCTCCTGAAGCTACCTGGCTAGGGACCCCTTCTCTCTCTTTTTTTTTTTTGATTGCAGCCATCATTGTTATTTGGCAGGCCCCGGCTGGATTCGAACCCGCCAGCTCAGGTGTACGTGGCTGGCGCCTTAGTCCGTTGAGCCACAGGCGCCAAGCCAGGGACCCCTTCTTAAAATTCTTATTTCATCTCATCCCATGCAGTCCCTTGGGTTAAGAAAATGTGTGCAGGCTCGGCGCCTGTGGCTCAACGGGCTAAGGCGCCAGCAACATACACCTGAGCTGGCGGGTTCGAATCCAGCCCGGGCCTGCCAAACGACGACGGCTGCAACCAAAAAATAGCCGGGCATTGTGGCGGGCACCTGTAGTCCCAGCTACTTGGGAGGCAGGGGCAGGAGACTCGCTTGAGCCCAGAAATTAGAGGTTGCTGTGAGCTGTGATGCCATAGCACTCTATCCAGGGTGATAGCTTGAGGCTCTGTCTCAAAAAAAAAAAAAAAAAAGAAAATTTGTGCAACCCCTTCGGTACATCCAGTAAAACATAAACATAAACCATTTTCTGGAACTGTAAAAGCAGCTAGGAATGTTACATAAATTCTATTCCTATCAATAAAGAAAACAGATCCTGAATTCTTCCCTGTATTCTTTTTAATCGTAAATCCAAAATTAAGTTATCCATAATATAAATCAGTCTGACCGGCTGGAATTCCACTTGCTGCAAAAGAATAAGGATGGGTGTGTGAGAAAAGTAAACTTCCATAAAAAAAAAATCAATGTAGAAACTTCCAAACTCTGCCAGTAACTACAGTTAGTACATGTCTCCATGGGAGCGACCACATGAAACAGGAATGTTAACCTCGGCAGGTGTCAGAAGAATGCTACTGATCATTCCTAACCCAAGAGAAAGCGGGGAGTGCTTATGAAGAAATCATAACCCAATCTTTTTTTTTTTTTTTGAGACAGAGCCTCAAGCTGTCACCCTGGGTAGAGTGCCATAGCATCACAGCTCACAGCAACCTCCAATTCCTGGACTCAAGCAATTCTCCTGCCTCTGCCTCCCAAATAGCTGGGACTACAGGAGCCTGCTACAACACCCAGCTAGTTTTTGGTTGCAGCCGTCATTGTTGTTTGGTGGGCCCAGGCTGGATTTGAACCCACCAGCTCAGGTGTTATGTGGCTGACGCCTTAGCCGCTTGAGCAACAGGCACCAAGCCCACAACACAATCTTTTTTCCCACTACTGTACATTAAGAGTTATATTTGCAAAACACACATCAAGGAAAGAGAAGCCATACCAAAAAAAGTGCAATTCACATGCTTTTTGCCATTTTCAGGGTAATTACAAACTCAATTGCACAAAATAATCAACTTAAAAATTTTTTTTCTTTTTATTTATTTTGAAGACAAGGTCTTGCTCTGTTGCCCAAGCTAGTCTTGAACTCCTGGGCTCAAGCGATCCTCCCACCTTAGCCTCCTTAGTAACTGGGACTACACCACACCCAGTTTTACAATCAACTTTTAAAAGTTAACTAGACTACTGGTTAAACATGGCATTAACCCACAGGACAGAGATAAATGAAAGGAAATAGGGATCAATAAGAGAGCTTCACATAATTCTACGAGACAGAAAAGTTACAGAGAATAGGTGAGCAGAGGAAACGCTACCTAAGTGCCTGCTCACGGATGCAGGCACAGCACCTGGTGACTGATTTTCTGAGAAGTCAGGTGATGACATTTGTCTAGAAATGTGCAGGACTTGAAGACCCAGATACCTGAGAAAAGCAGGAAAAAACTTGGTGCTGAAGAAAGGAGATTGGTTTAAAATCTATATAAAATAGCAGGTAGGTCCCAGGTACCCTCTCCACCTCAAGCAGTGAATAATGGACTGGGCACTTACTTCCTGGACAGACTGAACCCAACAGCCTCCGGACTTAGGGCCATCGGGCACCATGGGAGATGGGAATGAGGCATAAGACTGAAAACGGGGCCACCAAGTCAAACTCTATTAAGTTGAACAATGGGACCCCAAACCCCTCTCGTCTGTCCAGCTTCCTTCAGCAGCCATCTATCCATGAATACCCCTTTCTTCTCTCACGGGGAGGACATGGGGGAATCTCATTTTGCCTTAGCTAAAACTAAATGGCCTGGGGAAAAGAATGTAAAAACGTACAGATACAGAAAAAGCAAAACTATAAAGACAGTAAACTGAGCAGTGGTTACTAGGGATTTGAAGAGGAGATAGGTTGAATCAGATTTTAGGGTAGTGAAACTATTCTGTATAATACAGTGAACATGTAACATTTTCCAAAACCCATAGAACTATACAGCACAAAGAATGAATTTGAATGAACGTAAGTTTTATTTATTTACTTATTTTTGAGACAGAGTCTCACTTTGTCCCCCTTGGTACAGTGCTGTGGCCTCATAGCTCACAGCAACCTCAAAACTCTTGGGCTCGAGTGATCCTTTTGCCTCAGCCTCCTGAGTAGCTAGGACTATAGGCACCTGCCATAATGACCAGCTATTTTTAGGAGACTCTTGCTCAGGTTGGTCTCGAACTCATGAGCTTAAGCAATCCACCTGCCTCAGCCTCCCAGAGTGCTAGGATTCAGGCGTGAGCCACCATGCCTAGCCAATCCATGTAAATTTTAAAAAGTACCTAAGAGGTCAGGAATGCAACACAGATTTGACAGAAGAACCCAACTGTATTGTAAATGTGTGAAATAGCCTCACTGATAGGGTAGGGAAGAGAAAAGATGCTGACCTAAGTAACTTTGGAAATGAGTTGAGCCAGTAATACAACAAGTGAAAGGAACTATATGAGGCATTGTACTCTGGCTGATAAGGTTGTTTCCCAGAAGGGCACACGTGGCTTAACAATTCTAAAACCACTATACGTGTATACTGGAGTTGAACAATTATATAAAGGGATGGTGGATAGTAGGAGGTAGGTTTCTCATTCTGGAGTGAGAGGTTTCAGAGAAACAAGGGAAAATGCTAGAACAATCCATGTTGCTGAATTAAGAGTTGAGGACATCAATATAAACTCATGTTTAGCCATTATATATAGATAGATATGTACATATACATTTGAAGATATAAACATAGGTTAACATACACATATATTTTCTTATTTTGTCAGCTGAGTGCTAAGAAGCAATGATACCCATATCTACACACCTAAGTGCCAAGATCTTTTTTTTTGAGACAGAGTCTTCCTATGACACCCTTGGTAGAGTGCCATGGTGTCACAGCTCACAGCAACCTCAAAGTCTTGGGCTTAAGCAATTCTCTTGCCTCAGTCTCCCAAATAGCTGGGACTACAGGCGCCCGCCACAATGCCTGGCTATTTTTTTGGTTGTAGTTGGCTGGGGCTGGGTTTGAACCCACCAGCTCCAGTGTATGTGGCTGGTGCTCTAGCCGCTGAGCTAGAGAGGCTCAGATCTTATTTTTTTTTTTGAGACAGAGTCTCAAGTTATCACCCTGGGTAGAGTGCCATGGCGTCATAGCTCACAACTTCCTCAAAGTCTTGGGTGTAAGCTATTCTCCTGCCTCAGTCTCCCAAGTAGCTGGGACTACAGGCGCCTGCCCCAATGCCCACTGATTTCTTTTGTTGTTACAGTTGTCACTGTTGTTCCAGGTTGGACCCCGCCAGCCTCTGTGTATGTGGTCGTGCCCTACCCACTGAGCTACAGGTGCCGCCCCCAGATCTTGATTTCTAATATCATTAAAAAAAAAAGAACCAGGTATATACAAGATGATCCTGAATCATCTTGTAGTGCCAGAAATTAAGGAAGTCATCAACAAAATGAGGAGGTTGTGTCAAATATGTCAAAGGGACATAAGAGCCAATGGAAAGTGAAAGAACTCACAATAACCAAAGCTAGAATAACCTGAACCAGATAAAGTATTATGGGATTATAACCCAAAGTATAAAATAAATTTCCATTAGCCTCTACTGATAGAAATAACTGAACAAATATACACATTACAGAGAAAAGATAAATCTCTCAAACAGAAAAATTCTGAACAATTTATACATATACTCCACCCTCAAAGGGCGGCACATACTGTACATAGTGACTGACTTCCAGAGTTTGTATAGAAAGGGAGAAAAGAATAAATTTGAGAAAATCTGACAAACTGCTATAATCACACGGTCAAGATCTACATCAATAGTGGTAAGCTGATAGAACGCACCCTCGTTATGACGTGATGAGCGCGCTCTGATAAGAGCTCTTTGCCTCTGCGCTCTTCCTCCCCCAAACCCATAACCCCAGTATAATCATAAGAAAAACAGACAAATCCCAATTGAGGAGTATTCCATAGAATATGTAACTAGTAATCTTCAAATGTGTCAAAGTCATCACAAGCTAGAAGACAAGAGGTGTCCTGGATGGGATCTTGGAACAGGTGAAGAACATTAGGTAAAAATTAAGGAAATCTAAATAATCTGTGGACTTGAATTAGTAATAATGGGGCGGCGCCTGTGGCTCAGTCAGTAAGGCGCCGGCTCCATATACCGAGGGTGGCAGGTTCAAACCCAGCCCCGGCCGAACTGCAACAAAAAAAATAGCCGGGTGTTGTGGCGGGCACCTGTAGCCCCAGCTACTTGGAAGGCTGAGGCAAGAGAATCGCTTAAGCCCAAGAGCTGGAGGTTGCTGTGAGCTGTGTGACGCAACGGCACTCTACCGAGAGTGAAAAAGTGAGACTCTGTCTCTACAAAAAAACCAAAACAAAACAAAACAAAAATTAGTAATAATGTATCCATCTTGGTTCATAAATTATGACAAATGTACCATACTAATGTAAGATGTTAACAATAGGGGGAACCACGTGCCAGTATATGGAAATTTTTTGTACTATCTTTGCAACTTTTCTGTAAATCTAAAACCATTCTAAAAATTTTTTAAGTTTAATTTTAAAAAAACTCTACAGATAATGACATATGGGGAATATGCTAAAAAAAAAAAAAAAAAACAGCCAGATTAACCCCCCAATCAACCTGTACCAAAACAAAAAGGCAATAAGCCTGTAAAGTTTGAACAGCTGCCCATTAGCTTATTCCTCACTTTCAACAGTGGACAGAGCCAAAGATCGCTGCAAATAATAAAGGCAGAAATTAAACCAAACGAGAAAAAGTATTAGAATGTAGAAACAGATGAAGACTGAAAACAAAAACCATAGAATCTGAAGATCCTATACACAGAGATTTATATTATTTCAAAGCTTTGAAATGGGAGGGCAACCTTAGCACGAGTCCCTTACTTACTTGCTCACAATAGGCTTGAGTCGGACATACACAGAATGACTGTATTATAATTAGACTCCCAGTTCTGAGCCATGAAGACTGACAATTTGTGATTATAGTTTTGTGTATTTGTAATGCACAGTTAAGTCATTTTCAAAAGACCAGTTTCATTTTGTAGAGGCATACTCCTCCACAAATATAAAGTACAAAACGTTACAAGTCCTTGGCATTATTCCCAGAGGGTTATATTCTAACCACATTTTATGAAGTTACCCAGGTCTGTGGTGATAGTTCGCGATTGGCATATAAAGCCTCAGTCCACACCCCAAGTTGATGTTCCATGGAACCCCCAATCATCTAGGCATCTGCTTTCAGGTAAATACTTTGAATTAGAAAACTGCAAGAAATAAAGAGAACTTTGTGTGGTTTTTTTTTTTTTTTGCATTTTTTGGTTGGGGCTGGGGTTGAACTCGCCACCTCTGGTATATGGGGTTGGTGCCTTACTCCTTAAGCCATAGTTGCCGCCCAAGAAGGCTTTGTTTTAGAAAGAGAAGAACATAACCATAGTGAAATGAACAATTGGCTGGCCATGAAAGATACGTTAAGCTTGTTGCAGGGAAGGAAAAATCAAACCGTTTTCATAGTGACACTTTTTTTTTTTGAGAGTCTTACTTTTGTCACCTACGGTAGAGTGCCATGGCGTCACACAGCTCACAGCAACCTCAAACTCCTGAGCTCAAGCGATTCTCTTGCCTCAGCCTCCCAGGTAGCTGAGACTACAGCGCCTGCCACAGTGCCCATCTAGTTTTAGAGAAAAGGTCTCGCTCTGGCCCAGGCTGGTCTCAAACTCCTGCGCTCAGGCAATCCACCCCCCTCTGCCTCCCAAGTGCTGGGATTACAGGCAGAAGCCACAGCGCCCGGCCACTTGGGGACTTCCAAGCACACTGCAGAGAATTATCTAGGACCACAGGGCCACTCCAGTATTTTTCCTTCACAAAATGCCATCTTTCTTTAGTCTCTTCTTGTGCTTAACCATAGTGTCTTCCTTTCCCTAAAAAGAAGTGAAAGGTGAGGGGAAAACTATTGATCACTATTGATCAAATAAATCATTGATTTATTTTTTGAGACAGAGCCTCAAGCTGTCACCCTGGATAGAGTGCTGTGGCATCACAGCTCATAGCAACCTCCAACTCCTGGGCTCAAGCGAGTCTCCTGCCTCTGCCTCCCAAGTAGCTGGGACTACAGGCTCCCGCCACAATGCCAGGCTATTGTTTGGTTGCAGCCATCATTGTTGTTCGGCGGGCCCGAGCTGGGTTCAAACCTGCCAGCTCAGGTGTATGTGGCTGGCGCCTTAGCCGCTTGAGCCACAGGTGCCTAGCTAGATCACCATTTATTTATAAACACTCTTTAGCTAAATGTTCAAGCGGCCTTTCCCTTACATCATCCCTCCACCCCACCTCTCTTATTTGAGGCTTTGTGAACTTTAAACTTACCTAAGTCTCTTCTCTGAATTACCAACTCTGGCCCCAAACTGGAAAAAATGGGAGAGTTAACAACATTCTTTCACTTAAATACAATGGGACCAAATCCATTATACAGTTCAGTTCATGGGTAACTACCTGTACAAGGACTATGTCTTGTTTGGTGTAAGTCACCAAAGCAAATTCTAGAAGGTGCTGTTGTCCTAATGCAGAATATCAAAAAAGTTATGTCCTCCCAAGCATTTCACTGTTTGCCCACAAGCAAGGGAAAAACAGAGGCAGTTCTATCCATTCAGCCTTTATTTCCACGAAGGCAAAGGTCAGAAGAATAGACTGTCATCTCAGTTAGATGAAGAATCATTTTACTCTGAACTACCAAAGAAAAAGCCAAAGAGAAATGACTACCTGGCTCTGTTCCCCAACTGAACCAAATCAGGTTTAATCCCTAATCAAGTCAGCCTCAATTCAGCAGTTGCTCAATAAATTAATTCATTCCTCAGAATGATATAAGGTTCACTTATAAACACTCATGTGTCGGCCCTGTCCCAATGGCAGGTCTTATTTAACATCTTGAACAACTCTACACAGGTGTGTTGAGCATCTTAGATGTGGAGATAAAGCCCAGATAGGGCCAGGGCACAAGGCTAGTAGTGATAACAGAAAGTGAACATGGTCTGTGTAACGCCAAAACTTATACCTTTTAACTCCTATTAGCTGTGTTTCTAACAAGGATTGAATTTTTTTTTTTTCTTTTTGTAGAGACAGAGTCTCACTTTATCGCCCTCAGTAGAGTGCTGTGGCGTCACACAGCTCACAGCAACCTCCAACTCCTGGGCTTAGGCAATTCTCTTGCCTCAGCCTCCCGAGTAGCTGGGACCACAGGTGCCCACCACAACACCCGGCTATTTTTTTATTGCAGTTGTCATTGGTGTTTGGCCTGGGCCGGGCTCAAACCTGCCAGCCTTGGTGCATGTGGCTGGCACTGTAAACACTGTGCTATGGGTGCTGAGCCCAAGACTGAAATTTTTATTGGACAAGCAGAGGCCACTATGCACCAGACTGGCCTTTGGATAAGGGAAGATGACCCTATTAAAACAACCCACTGCCACCACTGCGCTTCACTCTTTCCTCATTTTACTTTCTAGAATTTATTTCTGAAATCACACCATTTGGTTCACAAAGACTGTGCTGCTATATTCCAAACAGTTTACTACACAGACAATAATCTCTGTCCTCATGAGCTGACATTATTTGTTAACCTGTTCCTATCTGCTTCACTACCAAGTAAATGCTCCACGAGGGAGCTCCTGCTTACTGATTTCTAGCACACAGAGTAGCCTCTGGTACTTGGGTACAAAAGACAACAGTATTTGTCAAAGAATTCCACCCAGAACATCCTGAGGAGCAATGGGGCAGGAAACCGGTCAAATAATTTACCACAGTGACTTTATCGCCATCCAGAATTCCTTACAATGCATTGTCTTAATGCTTTACAATAAATGGCCATTATATAAAGATTTGAATAAAATCTCTAAGATATCCTAGTATTTTCTGAACGCTGAAAAAAAAAGCAGGTTTAGGCATCTTTAAAGAGTTCATTTTCTGTGCAAAAAAACCCCCAGTATCAGATAGTCACAATATTATAACAGGCAGTAAATACTTATGAGGAAAAAGAATTTAAAATAGATTTTTATTTGCAAAATAATAAAAAAAAACCCACTAAAAACTAATCTGAATCATGTTCCTTCTTCTTTCTCCTTGTCCCTTTTGAGTAAGTCTCAGACTCGGTTCCTTCTTTGCTGTGTTCAGTTTGCTGCGTCAACCACTCCTTTTCCAGCTGTTTCAGCATGTCTGGAGTGAGGAGTCCTTGCTGCACCAATCTGGAAGCAAGGGATGTCTCTCCTGCACTGCAGCAGGGGGGCTCAGCAGCCTTATTCTCTACTCTTCTGGTGCTGCGTGTCCTTCTAGCCTGGCTCCTTAAGGTTTCTGATGATTGTGACTGGGTCTTTGTTGACAAGCTTTCCAAATTCAATAGCTTCTGTGTCTGAGAGATTTTAATCAATTTGGTGATGTTGTGTACACCATTTTGAATAATGCAATCTAGTTCTTTCTGGAGGTCTCGAATGAGGCTGGCATCTGGAAACATATCCATAAATCGGTAGCTGGGAAAAGGACACATTATATTATGGCAACAGCTCTTATCTCAGTCACTGGACTAATCGCAATAGCATATACCTCCATCTTGCCACTGATTAACTCCAAATGTTCTCTCTTTTTGCCAACTCTGCCCAGTGCCTTTGCACAGCCCTTTATTTTGGCTCCAACATACCTGAAGAATGTGTTACTATGAGGGTGGGTCAGTAACGTACCTCAATTAATTCTGAAATACTCCCTGAAGGGGACATGCTCCTCCTTTGAGAATCACTACACTAGAACAGGGATTCTTAGATGTTTATGTACAAATGAATCACCTGGAGATCCTGTTAAAATGTAGAATCTGATTAAGTCTGGGATGGGCTTGATAATCTTTATTTCTAACAAGCTCCCAGATGATACCAATGCTTTTGGTCCCACTGGGCACAGTGGCTCACACCTGTAATCCTAGCACTCTGGGAGGATAAGGCAGGTAAACTGCTCAGGAGTTTGAGACCAGCCTGAGCAAGAGCGAGACCCTATCCCTACTAAAAACAGAAAAATGAGTCAGGTGTAATCGTAATGAGTCAGTCAGTAATCGTCTGATTCTTTTTCTGAATGTTATTTATCTTTGTTCATTCTTTTCGAGGTTTTTGTTTCTAGTCCTTATCTTAAACATTGTTATTGTTATTACCTTTTAAGCCTTTTTAATTCTGTGAAGGCAAAAAGTAGAAACCTAATAAACACCTGTATATGTAAAAATAAAAAAATAAAAAAAAAGAAAAATGAGTCAGGTGTTGTGTCAGGTGCCTATAGTCCCAGCTACTATGGAGACTGAAACAAGAGAATCTCCTGAGCCTAAGAGTTTGAGGTTGCTGTGAGCTCTGAGGCCACAGCACTCTACCCCTCTACCTGGGGTGAAGGAGTGAGACGCTGTCTTCAAAAATAAAATGTTTGGTCCAAAGACCATTATTCCAAGAGCCAAGTGGACCTTCTTTCTCATCTAGTTATCTAGAATTACAAGAACACCTTAAATCATTTTTGGAATGGGTATAAACCAGGCTCAAATGCCTTTATGAGCATAACAGACATAATTTAGAGCACCCTACAAATACGTGCTTAATTTGAAAGAGAAAAAAAAAATCCACTCATAAAACCTTTGATGGGCTCTATTACTTAGAAAAATGAGAAAACATGAAGGAAAAATTTTGGTACCTTAGCCACAAGTAAAGATCCAAGACATCATGAACAGCCTCAAGATCCATGAGGTCTTTAATATTCTTAGGTGGAACCAAAGGCCATTTGATATATCGGCGTAACCATGCAAAGGTCAGGGGCTCATTCCTGCTATACTGCCTGGCAAACTGAGAGGGAAAAAAGGAAAAGAGTTAAGTAAAAGTATCAAGAGTTCCCTTCAGTGTGTGATTAAAAAGAAAAAGAAAGTAAGCATAAAAAATCATTAACTGTGCTTGTGTTTCAATAGGCTGGTTTCTATATTTTAAATTATTCTATATATATATATATATATATATATATATTCCAACTCCTGGGCTTAAGCGATTCTCTTGCCTCAGCCTCCCAAGTAGCTGGGACTTAAGGAGCCCACCACAACACCCGGCCATTTTTGGGTTGCAGCCGTCCTTGTTGTTTGGCGGGCCCGGGCTGGATTCGAACCCGCCAGCTCAGGTGTATGTGGCTGGCGCCTTAGCCGCTTCAGCCACAGGTGCGGAGCCATATTCTATATATTTAAGAACATTTAATACTTTATTATTATTATTTTTTTAATACTTTGCTCAGGTTTACGTGGTTGGCGCCCTAGCCCGTTGAGCCACAGGCGCCAAGCCAATACTTTATATTTTTTAATTT
>CAUYRH010059898.1:0-13282 GCA_963574655.1 Perodicticus potto | reverse complement strand
GGTGAGGTCTGGGAGAACAGGTCTTGTCAAGGAGAGCACAAGGATACACTTGCAGGGTCCTCTCCATGGTGACTCAGCCCTTAGGAATTTGTAAACTTAACTTCCTGGAACTTGGAAATTTCCACTTCTGTGAAATCCTGTAATTCTGTGGGGGCTGGAATAGCATCTCCCGCTTGATTCAAAGAAGGGTATCTGTGGGGTGGAACTTTTTGACTGTCGATAAAAAGGGAAAGACCAAGCCGGTCTAGGAGTGCAGCCATTTGGAATTCTATGCCGTAAGCTCTCAGCTGGTGAATAAAGCCCTTCCTCTTTTTTTTTTTTTTTTTTATTGTTGGGGATTCATTGAGGGTACAAGAAACCATGTTACACTGGTTACATTTGTTGGGTAAAGTCCCTCTTGCAATCGTGTTTTGCCCCCAAAAGGTGTGGCACACACCAAGGCCCCAAGACCCCACGCTCCTTCCCTCTAAAGTCCTTCCTCTTATAAACGTGGTGTTTGGGTGCTCTTTCTCTCCGTTGGGCCTTGTCTTCCTGCAACAATACTTCTTTTTATTTTGAGACAGATCTCACTCTGTGCCGTGCGTAGGGTGCCATGGGATCATAGCTCACAGCAACATCAAACTCTTAGGCTCAAGAGATTCTCTTGTCTCAGCCTCCTAAGTAGCTGGAACTACAGGTGGGTGTCACCACACCCAGCTGATTTTTAAACTTTTTTGTTGAGACATAGGCTGGAGAGGACAGTGGAGAGCCACCATGCCCCTCGCCTTCACCCTTTCTAATCCTGCAGTTGGGTAGTGTTGAGTACATTCACACTGGGAGCATGCATCCTCCCGAACTCTGGTCATCTTGGGAAAGGAAAACTCTACACTCCTTAAACATCAGCCTCCATCTCCTCCTCTTCCCAGTCCTGGCACCTCCATTCTGCTTTCTGTCTCTAGGAATTTAACTACTTTGGATACCTCCTGTAGGTGGAATCATGCAGTATTGGTCTTTTTGTGACTGACTTATTTCACTTAGAATAAATAATGTCCTTAAAGCTCAACCATGTTATAGATGTGACAGGATTCCTTCCTTTTTAAGGCAGTGATACTTTTTAAAGGCAGTTCCTGTTGAGTGTGGTGGCTCAGGCCTGTAATCCCAGAATTTCAGGAGGTTGAGCAGGAGGATCTCTTGTGCTCTGGAGTTCAAGGTCACAGTGAGCTGTGATTGTGTCACTGCACTTCAGCCTGGGTAAGAGTAAGAGCTTCTCTCTCTCTCTCAAAAAAAAAAAAAAAAAAAAAAAAAAAAAAAAAAGTCAGTGTTTCTTCTTTTTACTAATTTTCTCTCTCTCTCCTCTTCCTTTTTTCATTTGGCTAATCCTCCATCTCTGCTAAGGTTTTTTTTTTTGAGACAGAGTGCTGAAGTGTCATAGCTCACAGCAACCTCAAACTCTGGGCTCAAGAGACCCTTTTGTCTCAGTCTCCTGGGTAGCTGGAACTACAGGCCCCCATCACAATGCCCCATGACTTTTAGAAGACAGGGTCTCACTCTTGCTGAGGCTGATCTCAAACCCCTGAGTTCAAGCAATCCTAGTGCTAGGATTATAGGTGTGAGCTGCCATGCTGGGCCTTAAATGTTGAGTTTTTTTTTTTTTTTTGCAGTTTTTGGCCGGGGCTGGGTTTGAACCCACCACCTCCAGCATATGGGGCCCAATGCCCTATTCCTTTGAGCCACAGGCGCCACCCAAATGTTGAGATTTTAATATTCATGTTGAGAGGTTCTGGACCCAAAGATGAAAGATTATTCCCAGGCGTGAGACAAAAGGAAAATGGAGTCCTGGTTCTGTCCTATCATTGTGACTTTTATTCCACCTGGGTACAGGTGGGGTGAAATTCCTGACCAGGAAGAAATCTACACGTGGGCTATGGTGGATGGGGATTTTAAAGAGTCAGAGGGGCAGGGATTGGTCCATTCACCATTTCCTAGGAGGGACATGCACTCAATCCTTCCTGGGTGGATCAGTTCTACCTGGGCAGGTCAGTGATCTGATTCTATCTTGTTACTAATTTTATTTATTTATTTTATTCTTATTTTTATATTTTTTAATTAAAAATTTTTTGGTGGGCCCCATTGATTTTTTGTTTTTTTTTGTAGAGACAGAGTCTCACTTTGTGGTGTCACACAGCTCACAGCAACCTCCAGTTCCTGGGCTTAGGTGATTCTCTTGCCTCAGCCTCCCAAGTAGCTGGGACTGCAGGCACCCGCCACAACATCCAGCTATTTTTTTGTTGCAGTTTGGTCAGGCCCGGGTTTGAACCCACACCCTCAGTATATGGGGCTGGCACCCTACTCACTGAGCCTTAGGAACCACCCAGATGTGAAGTTTTTTTTTTTTTTTTTTTGAGACAGAGCCTCAAGCTGTTACCCTGGGTAGTGTGCCGTGTCATCACAGCTCACAGCAACCTCCAGCTCCTGGGCTCATGTGACTCTCCTGCCTCCACCTCCTAAGTAGCTGGGACTACAGGCGCCTGCCATGAAGCCCAACTATTTTTTGGTTGCAGCCATCATTGTTGTTTGGCAGGCTCGGGCTGGATTTGAACCCGCCAGCTCAGGTGTACATGCCTGGCGCCTTAGTTCATTGAGCCACAGGCGCCGAGCACCACTTTTGTTTTAATACCACATTTTCTTTACTCGTTCATCCACTAGTGGGCACTTAGGTTGAGTCCCTATTTTGGCTTTTGTGAATAGTGCTGCCATAATCATACAAAGAGGAGTGAAAATATCTCTTGTGTATTGATTTCCTTCCTTTTGGATATATACCCAGTAGAGAGAATTTTTACAGTATTTCTTTCCTATCCTTCAATACACCTGTATAATGGAATGCAAACATTTTAATTTGTGATAAGTATAGAATCATATTATATACATTGTTCTATTTGTATAAACTTATGTTTTTATGGGGTTTTTTTGCTAAATGTATTATGGGTATACATAAATGTTTACTTCATTTTTAAAATGACTGCATTATATTCCAAAAAACGCGTGTGCCATATTTTTTAACTTCCCATTGTAGGTAAATAAGTTTAAATTTATGCTTCAATAAATGTTAGCATGATTTTTCTTCAATCTTCTGAATAATTTCAAAACTGTGGTGCCCTCGTCATTTATTATGTGTCTGGAAGAGCCTGCCATTGGAGTGATGTGCAGATGCAAACACTTTTGCTTGGTCCCTGGTTCTGCTGCCTTTTCTTGTGATTCTTGATTCCTCCAGCTCTTGTTAGGGTAGAGGCTGAAAAGGGACTTCCAAGGGACACAGAGCAGAGTTTCAGCAGTACTCTGCTGATCTAATGCTGATCTAACAAGGAGCATGAGTATCCTGAGAGCCCTCTGAGACTCACCTTCCATTTATATAAATCACTGCTTTAACTAGATTCCATAAACTGTTGCAAGTTTTTTCATCTTGCAGTGACTTAATTATTCACAGAGCTGTGCTCTGAATGAAAGGCAAACATGACTGAATGAGATCCAGGAAAAACATTTGTACCAATTGTTGCCTTGTTCTTTTTTCTATAGGCATTAAATTGTCCAAGTAGCCCAGGAACATGCCCATATTTTGTGAAGGATCACTGTGAGTGTGGCAAGAGAATAAGGATTACTTTGCAGTTAGCTAAAGGAAATGGGTCTCTTTACTTGGTGCCTTGAATAGCTAATACTTGGTTATGTCCTCCACCTTCCCTAGCTCTTGTCCCTCTTTTCAGATCGAAATCAGGGACCTTGCTTCTGCTATGGGTCTGCTGCTGCCTTCTTTTCTGCAACCTGCCCTGCTTTCTTCCACCCCTGGGTATGAGAACCAGTGTTTAGATTTGACTCCTGCTGCCAAATATGCTTTTCCATTTTCTCTCCTGCAGGACTCTGATGGATGCTAAAAAGTCAAGGAAATGCACTTTGACTTCCTTCCCAATTTTGAAAGAAAAGAAACAGAATTTAACCTCTATGAAGGTAAAGATCCTTGAATTTCTGCTAGGGAAGAAAGTGTCGTTGTGAAGGCTGGGGGAGCCAGGATCTGGTGGTGATGCTTGTTCCCCAGGCACCTGTGAGGATAGCATGAGGCGAGAGAGGTGGAGGGGCTGGTGGGCAGAGCCAGGTCTGGGTGGGTTGGGGTGGGCGGAAAGCAGCTGGAGGGCAAGGCCTTAATCCAACAGTTTGACTTGTATTTGGGGCATCACTTGGCCTGCACCTCCACCGTGTCTTTTATTCTGTTCTGTGTATCTGGGACCCCACCAGAAGTGTCCTAGAATAGTTCTGAACAAGTTTAAGAACCTTTCCAAAAAGAGTTCTGTTGTTTTTTTTTTTTTACCTAACACAGACATGGTGTCTTTTTATTCTGCTTCAAAAAATAGTGAAATACCACAGCTCTGGAGGTGAGCTTGTAATTTAATGCCTCTGCAATTACCATCTCTGGGACAGGTGTATTTTTTAATCTAATACCAACCACTCAATTTGAATTTCTCAGCTTGCTCAAAAAAAAAATCACAAA
This sequence comes from Perodicticus potto, assembly GCA_963574655.1. Taxonomy (NCBI): domain Eukaryota; kingdom Metazoa; phylum Chordata; class Mammalia; order Primates; family Lorisidae; genus Perodicticus; species Perodicticus potto. The sequence goes on along the minus strand of CAUYRH010059898.1, from coordinate 8,766 downwards.
TGTGCGTATTGTTTGAAATCTTTGTCCTGAACGTTTTGCAGCAAAGTTTAGCCTACAGCATTCTGGTCTGACTGTCTGAATCCTGCCTGTATCACTGATTGGGAGATCCAGAGTTCTGCAGCCTACCCAAGCTCTAGTAAAAAATCTCCTTCCGTAGACCATATGCCACCTTCTTAAAATTATGATTCCAGGTCACCTCTGCTAACCAGGGTTCCTGATTTAACACTGGTATTCTCTCCCTTAGGATAACTCAGGAAAACGGACCCTAATGCAAAGTTCTTTGATCCATTTGCACCTCTGCCATTACCATATACAACAAAAAAATGCATTTTGTAATTCATAGCTGCAATTTTTTTTTTTTTTTTTTTTTTTTTTTTTGAGACAGAGCCTCAAGCTGTCACCCTGGGTGGAGAGCTGTGGCATCACAGCTCACAGCAACTTCCAACTTCTGGGCTTACGCAAGTCTTCTGCCTCCACCTCCCAAGTAGCTGGGCCTACAGGCACCCGCCACCACACCCGGCCATTTTTTGGTTGCAGCCGTCATTGTTGTTTGGGGGGCCCGGGCTGGATTCGAACCCACCAGCTCAGGTGTACATGGCTGGCGCCTTAGCCGCTTGAGCCACAGGCGCCAAGACTGCAAATTATGTTAATGCCTAAAAGTTACGGGTTTTTTTCTGACTACAAAGACCCAAGAGGTAAAACTTTTTTTTTTTTTTATAGACAGTCTCATTTTGTCACCCTCAGTAGAGTGCCGTGGCATCATAGCTCATAGCAACCTCCAGCTCTTGGGCTTAGGCAACTCTCTTGCCTCAGCCTCCTGAGTCTCTTGCCTCAGTCCCCCAAAGACCTGGGACTAGAGGCGCCCACCACAATCCCTGGCTATGTTTTTGTTGCAGTTTGGCTGGGGCCGGGTTTGAACCCACCACCCTCGGAATATGGGGCCAGCACCCTATTCACTGAGCCACAGGTGCCGCCCAAAACATTTCTTTTAATATAAAATAAAATTATAATAAAATATTTGAAATATTAAATTTATAGCAAAACACAGTAATATAATGAAGATGACATTTGTTAGTTCAAATTTAAAATATTATGCAAACAAGATGGTCTAGGTCATGATTTTCCTTTACCAAAATCATGAGTTTTGCAACTTGCATTTTTTTTTTTTAGCTGCTTGAACTCACATTTATTGAGTGCTGAGATGCCTCTCACATGAACCTTAGAGGCCAGTGCTATTGTTATCCCCATGGGACAGATGGGGAAACTGATATACAAGCAAGGTTGGCTATCCCATGGTCATAAAGCCAGTGAGTGGAGGATGGAATTCAAATCCATATTCTTAACTGCTTTGTTCTGTGCCTCTCTGCTGAGTAATGCCAACTCTTTTCAATGTTGTCCTATAAATTCCTTATATGATTTGTTTTTGAGATAGTCTCACTCTGTCACTCTAGGTAAACTGCTGTGGCGTCATAGCTCACAGCAACCTCAATCTCTTGAGCTCAAAATCTTCTCTTGCCTAAGCTTCCCAAATATCTGAGACCACAGGTGTGTACCACTACACTTGGCTAGTTTTTCTATTTTTGGTAGAAACAGGGTCTCTCTCTCGTTCAGGCTAGTCTGGAACTCCTGAGCTCAAGCAATCCACCTGCCTTGGCCTCCAAGAGTGCTAGGATTACGGGCGTGAGCCACTGCACCCGGCCTCCTTATATGTTTAAGTGAAGGAAAGCAAACTGCTGGAATTACAATGACAGAAATTGTCAAAAAAAAAAAAATACATTCAAAACATTTCATTTATGTTGTATTTTACAATAACTACTGGCAAGCTTATAGTATCATTTTAAACAAGTATTCAAACTTATAATTATTATCTTTATAGTGCTCATTATCTAATGGTGCTTAAACAAATGTCTTTTCACCATCTACTGGTTTCCCCCAGACTTCTCAGTCAATGGAATTTAACAGGTATAAGTAAGGAAATAGCAAACAAGTCAACTGTCTTCTGTACATAAAAATCTTGGGTTTCAGTGGACAGTTATATGATATTAATTGGAGGATGAAAATGAATTAAATGGGCTTGGCACCTGTAGCTCAGCAACTAGGGCACCGGCCACATACACCGGGGCAGGTGGGTTCAAACCTGGCCCGGGCTTGCCAAACAACAATGACAACTACAACCAAAAAAATAGCCGGGCGTTGTGTCAGGCACCTGTAGCGCCAGCTTCTTGGGAGGCTGAGGCAAAACAATCACTTAAGCCCAGGAGTTTGAGGTTGCTGTGAGCTGTAATGCCACAGCACTCTACCAAGAGCGACATAGTGAGACTCTGTCTCAAAAAAATAAAAAGTTCTAATTCTTCACCTAAAAGAATGCTGACAATGAAACAGCTGTGGATCTCAGCACATCAACTGCCCCAAGCAGGCATTTTTCAAAACATTTTAAATATCCAAAATAAATTAATATTTTTTATTTTTATAGTATATAATTTATAAAGATGATATGTTCATTTTTAAAATACAGACTTGGTAATATTTCAGCCAAGGGAGTTTTTAAAATGTGATTTTTAAAAATTGGTTTTTAAATTGATTTTACCTACCACAACAGCCTGGTCCTCTATTAATATGAGCCTTTTTTTCACAATGCCCCATTCATTTGGCTAACACGTGGTAGAATCTTAAAGACCATCTACTGCTGAGAGAGGCCATTGTCTGATGCCTGAGGAGGTTTCCCATCCTTCCCTCTTAGCTAACAAAGATCAAGGACTTCTCATAGATGGTGTCTTTACTGCACTTCAGGAAAATGCACCATGTGGCAGTTTGTGCTTACTGCCGGCAGGAGGAACGTGACCCTCTGGACTTCGGTCATCTCAGCTCCTAAACTGGAAGACATTTGGCTTTTGTACATCTCAGTGTTGCCTCGCAGCTAGTTGCAGGGTCTTGGGTGCTCCAGGGTCTCAGGTCAGGCCATGCCAGGAACAGCACTGGGGAAGGGTCTGGGGAAGAAAGCTCCGTTAACTTAGGATTTTACTTTATAATCTCCTAACAATGAGTAGGTGCTGCAAAGTAGATCCAAAATTGTGCTAAAGGCACATTTTGTATTTCCAGCACTAAAAGCACAGGTAGTGTTTCTCTGTTAATTTCTTAAATCCTATAAATCATTCAATTACTGAATGCGCTTCCTTAGACAGGCCTTCTCTTCTCACCCTAACTATGTATCTGTTTGTTCACTTGTTTTTCTGTCTCATCCTCCAGAACTATCCAGTATGGTAGCCACTGGCCACATGAGGCTGTGAGTCCCTTAGCATGTTTCCAACTGGAAGTGTGCTGGATCAAATGCACAGTAGACTTCACAGACTTGCTGTGGAAAAAAAAAAATCAATGTAAATGAACTTGCTAACAATTTTTTATAATTGGGAGAATTTTATCAATTAATACCTCAACAAAGCCGTAAAAATATTATATTCATTACGTGTTAAAAGAGTATTGTAAATAGAATGTGTGAAATAAAATTAATAAACTTAATTTTGCCCTTTTACCTTTCTCATGTGGCAACTAGAAAATGTAGAGTTAGACTGTGGCTCACAGTATATTTTTGTTGCACAGAAAGGCCCTAGAACAGATGCTTCATAGAGGGAAGGTGTCCTCAGACTGGTTTGGAGTGCTGAGTCCCCAGAACCCACAACAGGGCCTGGCACGGCCTGGCATCTGATGTATGTTTGGAATAAAAAATCCGAAGAGCATTCATTCTTATGTTCCCACTACACATACTTACTGAGTGTTTCTGCTCACTTCAGATATTGTTCTAGGTGTCGGGGATACAGCAACAGGGGATACAAAAACTCTCATGAAGCTTAAAATTGGGATTCTTTTGTAGCAAGATCAGATGTTTTGGTTAGATGCTGAGAATGGTAATGACTATCCTTCATTTTCCTTGGCAGTAAAGAGTAGGGATTGAATAGGCCAATGGTTCTCGACCTTGGGTATATATTTACAATCACCTAAGGGAGTTTTAAAGACTTCTGCAATCAGATTCTCTAGGGGTCATGAACACTTAAAAAAATTTTTTTTTGTCTATCATGTGGGGAGAGGTATCCATTTATATACCAGCTGTGAGACCTTGTTTAGGTCATTAAGTCTCTGTTTGCTAGTTATGAAACTGGAATAATTATTCCTCCATCCCCTGACGTGGTGGTATTAAATGAGGGAAGGGAACTTGAGCTCTCTTGCTGGTGGATGGAAGCCCAGTAGTAGTATCGATTGCTTTTGCTTTCCCATGTTCTCTCTCCACTTAACAGAAAGCGGTTTCCTGTAAGACACAGGCTTATAAATGAGTTTTAAACAGTAGAAGAGAGTATCTGACTGTTATTCATACTGTCTTCTTTCTGTGTCTCATCAGCATTCCATATACAAAAAACAAAAACAAAGAACAAAACCTGGTTAACCATTCGGTATTGCAAAGGAATGACAATCAGGCCCACACCTGTAATCCTAGCACTCTGGGAAACCAAGGTAGGTGGACAGCCTGAGCAAGAGTGAGACCCTGTCTCTAAAAATAGCTGGGCATTGTGGTGGATGCCTATAGTCCCAGCTACTTTGGAGGCAGAGGCGAGAGGAGCACTTGAGCCCCAAGAGGTTTTTTTTTTAAATTTTTTAGAGACAGAGTTTCACTTTATCACCCTCAGTAGAGTGCTGTGGCGTCACAGCTCACAGCAACCTACAATCTCCTGAGCTTGGACCATTCTCTTGCCTCCTGGGCTGGCACCCTACCCGCTGAGCCACAGGCACGACCCCAAGCCCCAAGAGTTTGAGGTTGCTGTGAGCTATGATACCACGGCATTCTACCAAGGGCAACAAAGACTATCTCAAAAAAAAAAAAAAAAAAGAGGAATGGAAATCATTCCATTTCATAAGAAGAGAGCAAAAAAGCAGAGGTTTTCATTGCCAGTTCTATATAAGTTTTTAGAGTGATAGATTCTTTTATGGTAATGAATTCACCTTTTAAATGCAAACAGAAGGCTCAGAATAGAAGAACTCGTAATGATCACAGAATGAAAATGTTAAACTACTAAAAGGCAACATTGGAGAAACATTTCAGGACACTGGTCCAGGCAATGATTTCTTGAGTAATACGCCCCAAAGTACAGGCAACCAAAGAAATTGGACGAATCCGATTACATCAAGCTAAAAAGTTCCTGCACAGCAGAAAGTAGTCAACAAAGAGAAGAGACAATCCTCAGAATGGGGAAAAACATTTGCAAACTACCCATCTGATAACAGATTAATAACTAGAAAATATAAGGAGCTCCAACAATTCAATATGAAAAAAAATCTGATTTAAAAAATGGGCAAATAATCTGAGTAGATATTTCTCAAAAGAAGACATACAAATGGCCAAACAAGTATTTGAAAAAGTGCTCAACATCATTAGTCAGAGAAATACAAATCAAGCTACAATGAGATATCATCTCGCCTCAGTTAAATAAAAAAACAGGCAATCATAGATGCTGGCAAGGATGTGGAGACAGGGAAGCCCTCATACACCCTTGGTGGGAATGTAAATCAGTGCAAGCACTATGGAGACCAGTGGGGAAGTTCCCCCCCAAACTGAAAACAGACCCACCGTCTGACCCAGCAATCCCACAGCTGGGTATAGATCCAAAGGGAGGGAATTTGGTATGTTGAAAAGATACCTGCATCCCTATGTTTATTGCATCACTATTCACAATAGCCAAGATTTGGAATCAACCTGTGTTCATCAGTGGATGAGTGGATAAAGAAATTGTGGTACATATACACGATGGAATATTATATAGCAATAAAAAAGAATGAAATCCTGCCACTTGCGACAACATGGATGGAAGTGGAGAACATTAAGTAAAATAAGCCAAGCACACAAAGACAAAGCTCATGTTATCACACATATGTGAGAGCTAAATATTTAAAAAAAATTGATCTCATGGAGACAGTGGCACAGTGATTATCAGAGGCTGGAAAGGGTAGCAGGGAGTGGGGGGATAAAGTGGGGATGATGAATGGATGCAAAATATAGTTAAATTGTTGGCTAGAATGAATAATATTTGATAGCACAACAAAGTAACCATAAACAATAAGTTAGAGTATACAAATTAGTTTTTAGAAAAGAAAAATAAAGACTAAAACATTGAAACATTTAAAGTGTAACTACAAGTAGCCCATCCAAAATTCTTGGCTTAAGGAAAGATAAGCCTATACTGTTACAGAATATCTATGTTTGGGATAGATTTGGGGTTCTGAAGGACAGCTGTACATACTTTTTCCCATTCTCTCCTAGAGCCCCACTTTTCCTTCTGCGATCTACAGGGTAAGTATGAGTTCCTTGTTCTACATTCCCATTAGGGCCGGAATCTACAGTAAGAGGGTAACAAAGATTTGAGATTACTTTGATTGCTATGTAAAGGATGTGAAGTAGCAGGCATGGGAGTGTCTCTGAGCTCTAGAATTAGAGCTCTAGATACTTCCATCGAAAGCTTTTTCAGGCCATGAAAAATAGAGTTATCTGTTCAACATTGGAGGTGAGGATAAGGAGATACTAGAAATAGAATCCTTGCTCTCCCCATGTGTTTACCTTTTATATTTGCTCCTTTTAACAATGGTGAGGTAGTCAACACTCTCCTTTTATGGAAGAGGAAACTAAGACCCCAAAAGATGAACTAAGGTACCTAAAGTAATTCTGCTAATAAAAGCTGAAGTCACGACTCAGATTTCATTCTGTAATTCCTGAAAACTTTTTAAAAATTGTTTTTGTCATTAAATGTTGAGCGTTGTCCTCCTATTCATCCCTCTCTCCCTTCCCATTAAGACCTGGCAACCCCCTATTCATCCCTCTCTCCCTTCCCTTCCCATGGCAACCACTCTTTTTTCTTTTCTTTGTGACAAAGTTTTGATGCCTCAGTGGAGTACCATGGCATCATAGTTCACAGAAACCTCAAACTCTTTGGCTCAAGTGATTCTCTTGCCTCAGTCTCCTGAGTAGCTGAGACAACAGGCACCCACCACAGCACCCAGCTATTTTTTTTTGGAGATGGGGTTTCATTCTGGCTCAGGCTGGTCTTGAACTTGTGAGCTCAGGTGATCCACCGAGCCTCCCAGAGTGTTAAGATTACAGGTGTGAGCCACCGCACTTGACCTTCAGCCACTCTTTGTCTCTGAAGTTTTGTCTTTTCTAAAATATCACATAGTGGGAATCATGTAGCCCAGTGGTTCTCAACCTTCCTAATGCTGCAACCCTTTAATACAGTTCATGTTATGGTGACCCCCGCAACCAGAAAATTATTTTCACTGCTACTTCATAACTAATTTTGCTACTGTTATGAATTGTAATGTAAATATCTGATATGCAGGAGACCCTCTAAAGGGGTCGCGACCCACAGTTTGAGAACTGCTGAAGCCCTTTTCGGCTGGCTTTTGTTTAGCAATAAGGGTCCTCAGTGTCTCTTCATGCCTTGACAGCTCATTCCTTTTATCAGTGAGTAACACTGCATTCTGTCCATGCAGTTTATCTTTTCCCCTGTTGATGGACATTTTGGTTACTTCTAATTTTTTTAGCTGTTACGAATCAATTTGCTGCAATCATTAGTGCACAGGTTGTTCTGTGGACATAAGTTTTTATTTTATTTGGGTAAATGCCCAAGAACATGATTGCTGGATTGAATGTTAAGGCTACATTTAGTTTAGCAAGAATCTTCCAGATTTCCTTCCAAACTGACTGTACCATCTCCTCTTCCCACTAGCAGGGAATGAGAATTCCTGTTGTGCCACCTCCTTGCCGGCATTTGGTGGTGTCAGTGTTTTGGATTTTAAACGTACTAAGAGATGTGTAGTGGTATCTCGTTTTAATTTGCAGTTGCCCAATAACTTATGTTGAGCATCTTTTCATAAGTTTATTTGATATCTGTGTACTTTCTTTGGGTAGGTGCTATTCAGATCCATTTATTAATTGGATTGCTTTCTTATTGTTGAATTTTAGGAGTTCTTTGTATGTTTTGGATACAAATCCTTTATCAGATACATGTTTTGCACGTATTTTCTAACAGTCTATGGCTTGTCTTTTCATTCTCTTAACAGTCTTCTGTATAGCAGAAATTTTAATGAAATCCAACATCAACTTTTCTCTTCTATAATTATGCTTTTTGTAGTGTAGATAAAAGCCACTGCTGAACCCAAGCTCACCTAGATTTTCTCCTATGTTATCTTCTATAAGTTTTACAGTTTGGGAATTTATTTTTAGGTCTATAGATCATTTTGAGTTAATTTTTATGAAAGATACATTCTTTGTCTCTAGATTCATTTATGTGAATGTCCAATTATCCCAGCATTGTCTGATGAACAGACGTCTTTCTCATTGATTTATTTTTATCCCTTTGTCAATGATTGTTTGACTATTTACAGGGTCTCCATGTGTTCCATTGATCTATTTGTCTATTCTCCAATACCATGCTGTTTCCACCACTGTAGTTTTATATTAAGTCTTCAAGTTGAGTAAGCAGTCTAACTTTTCTGTTCTCCAATTTTGTATCTGCTTTTCTGGGTCTTTGCCTTTCTGTCTGAAATTAGGAATTAGTTTGTTGGCTTGGCACCTGTGGCTCAATGGACTAAGGCGCCAGCCACGTACACCTGAGCTGGCGGGTTCGAATCCAGCCCAGGCCCGCCAAACAACAATGACGGCTGCAACCAAAAAATGGCCGGGCATTGTGGCGGGCGCCTGTAGTCCCAGCTACTTGGGAGGCGGAGGCA
>CAUYRH010059896.1:0-18066 GCA_963574655.1 Perodicticus potto | reverse complement strand
GAAAATGTTTCAAAATGCTTTTTCTGGCATAACTACAACTTTTAAATGTGATTTTCAAAAATGCCATAGATTTATTTTAATTGTGAAAAAGAACATTTATCTTTTAAATGTCAAGGATTATTAATAGTCAATTTTAGGAGTTAAATGGCAAATTAATGCATCCATAAATCAACATGGAATCTGCTGAAAAAAACAATTTTCTCAGAAATTTTTCTTACTCAGCTTTAGATTCTTAATTTGGAAGTCATGGAGATTTCAAAAGATGTTTGCTTTGAATAAATCTTACAATATTGTGCATGATTTCATTTACAATTGAAGCCAAAATTCAATATAAAAATTGTATTTTGCAGTTATGTATACTATTCCCAGCAAACTAAGTACAGTCGAAAAATTCCCATAACATGCTGTGTTAAATGTACCGCAGCTAACCATGTATCAGGTTCTTTTCCCTTTCCAGGTAAGTGGAATAACTGAATTTTCCAATGGTCTCTTTACATTAGACCATTGCCAAATGACTAGTTTATGACAACGAATATGAGCATAAGTAATAGCTCCTACTTTTTAATTCCCTATATTCAACCCAGGTAAATACAAACTTATAAATAGATGGCCCAGAGACCAAAGAAGCATAAAACTACTAAGATAACCTTGGAAAAACTGAGAAAGCTTGGAACTAAGAAATATACTTCAATCATTTGATGTTTTTATTATAACAATATAGCCAGCCTATCCTGACAGACATATATCACATCAAAATAATTTCATGATGGATACCTAGCTACTCTGTTGTAATTAAGTCAATAGTCAAAGCTAAATTTCCATTTAATAATTGATCATAGCATTTGAACATTTCCTTGGCTTCTTGTTTTATTTTTCCCTGACTAATGTTCTCCAGATGTGCACAAGTAATTAAAATAATACCCTGTATTTTTCTATACTCTTCCTTTTTAAGGAAAATAATATCAGGAGTTATTATAGTTTGACTATAGTTTATAAATAGATAATATTCATATTTTATAATCCATGCTTGAATATAAATAATGTGAATTTTTTTCCTGAAACCATCAGAGAAAAGAATTGCTGTCTGTTTTATTAAACAACTAGGCTGTAATGATTTTGAAATCTATGTGGATACTGTTTACTAGCAGCTACAATTATACCTCACATGTATACTTATAATACATATAACTCTGGTATGATTTTGTTAAAATGGTACTCTGAATGTAATTTGTCATTTTTATATTTTAGCTTACCATTTTTGTATAAAATTTTGTATATAGTTTGGCAAAATATGTTCAAAAAAAGTCAATGTAGTTTTATTTTTCATAGGCTTATTTCCTGCTATTTAAATAAATGGAAATATAATACTGAAATAAAAATTTCCTTTTAAAAGTATTGCTTGTTTTCTTTATGATATCAAGCTTCTTATAGGTTGCAAAATTATACAGTTATGACAATAGATAAGAAAAATTATATTTGAAGTTGAGTATTTTTAAACAAAATAATATTGTATTTTCCTTAAAAAGTTTTATTTGTTCAAAGTTTTTAAAGAAATTGCATATAAGAACTAAATTAAATAATAACCCTATAAAATGTTTACCTAATTTCTGAACAACTGGCTATTTCTTTTTCCTTCAATTAGATTTCAAATGACCATTTTAATATTTATTTAAAAAGTCAGAAATACTTTGACATTTATTTCACTGTGTTTAAATTACAATACTGATTTAAATAATAGTTTCCACATACTAATTCATGATATATGGGACACATTTCTCTCTCTTCTCTCTCACGTACTCACGTATGTAAACAGACATGCAGAGATTAGATGAATTTCTCTCAGTCATTGAATATTTTGATCAATGCAAAATGACCATTTATATCCTATAGTCATCCCTTAGTTTCTAAGGCTGTTTGGTTCCAGATACTCAAAGGATAATAAAGAGGTAATCACGTTCTTTATGTAAAATGATATAACACTTGCATATAATGTATGCACACTCTCTCATATACTTGAAATTATATCTAAATTACTTCCTTTAATGCCTAATACAATGCAAATGCTATGTAAATATGGCTGACTGCATTGTGATTAAATTCAAATGATAAATACACAGGCAATGCCGATTTTAAAATGATAGCATTTCTTATGTGTCAGAAATCTATCATTTTATTGTCTCCAGCTCCCTAAATTGGTGAAAAAAAAAATGTTAGATGTTAAAAATTCAAGGGATACCTGAAACTATTCTGTCAATTTCTGAGTAGTAAGTTACTTGAATGGTTCTATAGAATAGGAAGAGACTTAGTAATGATGTTTGCCAAATCAGGGCCTGAAATTTGACCAGGTCTTCTCATCTTTGTCATCTATGTAAATCAAAGAGCCGAATTTAATAAAATAAATAAAATAAGAGAAGTTTAACCGCTAAATTATAATAGCAATGCGTAAAAGAGAAAATAGACTAACAATAAAATTAACACTGTTTATTAATAACTAGAATTAATAATGAAGACCACATCTTTGTTGTTTAATTTATCTTTAAGCAATTTAATTGCTATTTGTGTTTTTAAGTACCTTGTAATTATTCATTTATTTAGAAATACTTTTGTGCATATACATATTCCAACAACTGTCTTAGGCAATAGGAACACCAGTGTGAAAGCCATAAAAATAATAAATAACAGTAAGTTTTATTTTGAATAATAGCACTTACTGTCTATTTGGCAATGAGATAATCATTGCTCGGTAATATGCTATTCAAGACACATTGTGGCTAAAAATAGCTGCCTTTATTCTGTTCACACGTTTGTAGGTCAGCTGAGTGATGGCTAGCCTAAGAGATTCTAAGAGAATTTTGCTAACTTTTAGAGGTCTGCCAGAGGATCAGCTGCAGATTGGCTTTGCTAATAACGGTTAGGCTTTATTTTGTATATCTGCAGACTTGACAGGAATGAACCACTGTTGACTCTGCTCTACTCCAAATTTTCTCTTATGCTCTAGCATGCTCCTATGTGTTTCTTCATATGACTTTCTTCAGGAATATGAAAAAGAAAAAGAGTAGAAATTTACAGAGTATCTTGAAAGATAGGCTCAAACAGACACACTATCACCTCTGCCCACCTCTGAACAGAACATGTTGCCAGGCCAGCCTTCATGGAAGGGCAGAGAAATAGACTCCATTTTCGGGGGGTTCTGCAAAGTCACACAAAAAGAGGCTTAGGGAGGAAGGGAAATATTTGCAGCCATTGTTTTTTCAAAATACCAAGAATAATGAGAAAAAATTCACACTAAGTAATCATGAAAAATGGGCAATTTGAATAAATAAAATGATGGCTTTTCTGTTTAATCATTTGAAGGCTGTATCATGAGCATGGAAATTAAATGAGTTGAAATTAACAGATGTTATGCATTTTGTTTAATCTATTTCTCAATAAGGTAAATATGTATATAGTCAATACGTGACAGGACTATAAAAATTGTAAGCATATTTCCAAGCTTGCTTTCCATTCTCAAAACTTTATACATCACACTCGAATGCCCCTACTTCCTGAGGTGGGCGTCATGATTTCTCTCATTTATTACTTAACATATTATGTTCTACTCTGATCTCCAAAAGGTGTAGCCTACTCATCACCACACCCCACATTTTGTTTCAAATTTTGTTTTTTCCGTGACAAAATCACATGTCAATTATCTCAACCTCACTTCTTTGTATCATGTTAGATAATGCACATGACACATGATATAAAATCACTTTAATGTGAAATCTAATATTTTTACATTTGTATTTTCACTTTGCTATTAATATTGAAACTTTACTAGGAAAAAGTATATTCAACAATTTATATCACTAAAACCCCAGAATTTTTAAATTAAAACATTAAAAGCCTACAAAGATAAGAATATTAGTAAAGGAGATATTAGTGGAATATTTTAATATAACTTTTTTGTTGTTGAGTGAACAAGTTTGTTGTGTGTCACCCTCAACTGATCGCCATGGCATCATAGCTCACAGCAACCTCAAACTCTTGGGCTCAAGCGACTCTTTTACCTCAGCCTCCTGAGTAGCTGGGACTACAGGCACCCGCCACAATGCCCAGCTATTTTTAGAGATGGAGTCTTGCTCTTATTCAGGCTGGTCTTGAACCTGTGAGCTCAGGGCAATCTATCTGCTGTGGCCTCCCTGAATGCTAGGATTACAGGTGTGAGCCACTGCCCCTGGCCTTTTAATATAATTTTTGAAGCTAAAAAGTAGATGTAGCAAATAAATGATTTAGAAAAATGGGATAAGCAGAAAGGAAATATCTTCAGAGCTGCAAAGGAGATTTCAACATAAATAAAACGGAAGTCTGCACTCTTCACTAAACACACACATGGAACTCCAGAACAATTAGAAAGTGAAGACGTGAGGTAACTGGGACTTCAAAGATGATGAAAGTCTCATTATTGTCTCAATTTAGCAGGTGATGGGAATGACATATAGAGGTTAAGTAACCGCCTGAGATTTCATATAACTGTTAATTTGTAAGACTTACATTAGATTTCCAATCTCAACATCTGGAATTAAAATTGAGAAAAACTTACATTTGCTTTGAAACTCACATTCCACCAATAGCCAATTCTATTAAACAACAATTTTACTTAAACAGCATCTTTACATTCCAGTCTCTATTATTCTTCATTTCTATTTTTAACTTTTCTAATATATTTAATTACAATATACTTATTAAAAGTTTAACAGCATAACAGGAAGATGTGAAGGATTTAGGAAGAAGTATCGCCTGTATGGCTCTACATAATTAACAAGTTTGTTAATCAGCTCATTCATCTGTAGAATGAGAAAAATGAAACTGTTACGGACTCACTTTATTTAACCCTCTCAAATTCATAGGTTGAAGCTTTAACCTCCAGTTTAATATATGATTTCTTTGAGAAGTAATTAAGATTAGATGAGGTTGTGAGAATGGGAATCTTTAGCGGGCGTTAGTGCCCTAAAGTAAAAGTCATTGTTGGGCAGCGCCTGTAGCTCAAAGGAGTAGGGCGCCAGCCCCATATGCCGGAGGTGGCATGCTCAAGCCCAGCCCCAGCTGAAAAACTGCAAAAAAAAAAAAAAAAGTAAAAGTCATTGGAAATCAACCAGGAAGGAGGAGGAAAAAGAGAGGGGCAAAAAAATCTCCTAATGGGAACAATGAACGCTGTTCAGTTTATGGGCACATCTATAGCCCTGACTCAAGCCATGTAATGAAAATTTGTATCCCCCTTAGTATTTTTAAATTCAAAACAATAAAAAGGATGACACCAGTGAGATTGCCTCCTCTCTCTTCCTTTGCATACACAATAGGGGGTCATTTGAACCCACAGTAAGGAGGTGGTTGCCTACAAGTCAGAAAGCCTGTTTTCCAATTGCAGAATTTCAGCCCATAAACCTGTGAGAAAGTCAATTCCTATTATTTAAGCCACCCAGAGTATAATATTTTGTTCTGGCAACATGAGCTGACAAATAGAAAAAACTAATCCATAAATTAGTTGCAGAGATTAAGCGAGATGATAAAATAAAAAGTTCATATATTAAAAAAAAAATTATTCTTGGTCAAAATATACAGGGAAGTGGTTTACACTAATAATAAAAACAAAACATTTCTAAAAATAAGAAAATATAGCATGTGATAAATAGCCCTGCCACATGACATGTTTATATGTATATAATTCGTATATGTTCATATAATTCATAATAATTCATGTAATTCATAATACACTATAGTTTAACATGAGCATTTATTCCCATTTTTTAAATGGATATTGGGCATAAAAGAGTTAACAGCAGATCTGAGATGGATACGCCTGGAAAGGATTGCTTGTATGGTTGTCTGTTCCCTGCTACATGAAAACTTGTATTTCAGGAGTCATCCTACCATTCACAAAAGATGGCAGAGTGGTTCATTGTACCTAGTAGTTTTGTAAAAGCAATATGGTTTTTGCTGAATATTTATCTTCTGTGAGTTGGAAGTTTTGGTATATCCAAAGCTGAAAGTGCCTACATAACCAGTCTCAGTAAAAACTCTGGGTACTCAGTCTCTAATGAGCTGATTAGAACACACCAGTGAAATGAGCTCACAAAATTCTGATAGACAATGTTTCATATGTTTTCAATGTTTTCAATGTTGTCACCACTCATTGTTGGAGGAAATAAGGGTGTGTGACTCCACTGGTGGAGGACTTTTGGAGGCTGATGCCTAGTTTCTTTGGGAGTTTGTCCCATACACCTTCTCCTTTTGCTGATTTTTTGCTGTAATCTTTGGCTGCATTTAATCACTGCTGTGAGAACAACTACATGCTGAGTTCATTGAGTCTAATTAGCAAATTGCCAAACCTGTAATAACTCATGAGGGATACTCTGTCACTGACTCCGAGAGCTTAATTCATTTGCCCTCCCCATTTTATCTAACTCCAAACGTGTCAGTGATAGGAAAATTCACACCCAAATGAGAGAACAGAAAAATATATTGAAAATACTATTAAGAAGAAAAAAAATACTCTAACCTCAATCAAGATCATGCCTAGAATATGTCTCAGTTAATTTTTAACAGCCTTTTATTTAAAAGCTTGCATCCACAGATGGAAAACCAAGTTGATCATTATTTAAAAAATCATAAGCCACAATTCCTATTTCTTCACTTACTCTGCCAGAGGGGTGCCCAATCTTTTGTTTCTTCTGCTGCACAGTGGAAGAAAGGTTGTCTTGTGCCACGCATGAAATACACAAACACTAATACCGTTGATTAGCAAAAAAGAAATAAAACGTTTGTAGATATTTTTTCTAATATCAGACATCACAGCTAAGCAGAAAATTTCTCACAAAATCGGCATGAGGCCCATGAGCCGTAAGTTGGACACTCATACCTGGAGGTTAGCAGAGCCAATTATTTGTTAATATTCCTTTTTCCTTCTGTGAAAGCAAGACTTGACTTGGTCTTCATTTCCTCATTTGCTACAAGAATTCTCTGAACAGCAATACCGAGACGAGCCATAGCTATTCAAGGTGTCACATTTATGAAGTTAATCCTCAAGTTCTGTTTTCTGTTATTCTGCCTTTTTTTTTAAATCTCCAAAGTTATCTAATTCTCCAGCTATTTAAGACTGGGTAACACTTCTGTAACCTATAAACTAGTCTCTATAGATTTAGAAATCAGAGCAATGGAATTTGTATCTTTAAGACCTAGTGCCACCAGATAACTAGGACACCTATTTGAGAACATCTGGTCTCAGTAAAGGCACTGATTAAACTATTGTGCACTTGTACTCTGGATATCTGTGTATTGAGGAAAAGGAAGTATGAATGAAGGCAAAGGAGAAAATAATCTGTATAAGAAAAGAGAAAGATCAGTAAGAATGTGGGAAAACTGAATCCAAAAGGAGAAAAAGAAATTTCGACTGTACAATTTTTCCTGGACTGATTCTCTCACTTTTGTGCCCTTCTCTATGAAAGATTTAAAAAGGTCTATTAAAAATAGAGTGTAAATGTCTGACCACAATAAATAAAGAAGTAAGGTGATGGTTATGTTAATCAGTTTGATGTAATCATTCCACATTGTATTTCATCAAATCAGCACACTGTACCCCATAAATGTACACAGTTATGATTTAATAAATATAAATAAAAAGGTCATTAACAAGGAAATACCAATTCATTGATAAATTAAAACTTGCTGGTTTAATATTTATTTCTAATTAAGATTTACATAATTCTTTATTAAACAAGTATTTTGGTGGGAAATAAGAATACATTAATAAGCAAACTTAATTCTTTTAACTTTAAGGAACTAAAACATATCATTTTAGCATAAATGATTTGAATGTTACTAAAGCTGTCATATTAAGGTGCTCTGCTTTTTATGATAAGTGTTGGTGGAGAAAGGAAAGGTTTTTTTCTCATGAGAAAATTAGGAATATATTTTTAGTTTGTTTCATTATAATGAAAGAAATATTAAGAAGAACAGCAGTCTGCCTCATAAAGAAATAAGAAGATAAATGATAGGGAACTTTGTAATTAAGATTACTTCGGTGCTGAAGTTATTAACTAAATATTGGATTTGTTCAGAAATAAAGACATAATATCAGCTCCTTGGATTAGGAATGTTTGCCATCATTCATTGCTCCATAATTGAGGTCATTGGTCTTGTAAAATGTACTATGTCAAATTAATTCACCAATTCAGTATCCTTTAATTATATACTAGGGAGTTAGAAAATATACATTCCCATATCTTTAAGATATTTGATTATTATCTGTGTATGCACAAATGCAAAAAGTATACCAATCATAAAGTTGAATATTAATATTTGTGAAAATTTAAAGGAAAATGACAAGTTAATTCTCTAGTGATTATGATGTTTTTTATACTTTAATGCAGTTATAGAGATTGTTTAGTTCACTATAATATCATCATCTAATTTGGATAAGCTTTTTATTTACAGAGAAATTATGAGGACTTTTACACATATTTTACTTTGGTCTTAATTGTTTTAAGCATTATGTTTTTTAAAACCTGTGAACTGTTAACTTAATGTGGTAATAGGCTAGTTGAAATAACCTTTATTATGATTATAGTTTTAGATAGTGTTAAACTATTCTTCATCAGTCTTCTTCAATTAATACTTTCTTTCAGACATGATTATATATTTTCAAAATACCGTGCTATTTAAAATTTATTCAGAAATTTCATCTACAAGCTAATACATTGTGTTAATTGAGAAAACAATTACAATTCTCTAATTTTCTCTGTTCTGTCATTTGCAACATGACTTAAAATCCTCTTCTTAGTAGTTGAAATATATTTCTTCAACCTTAGATCCTAGGATAGCTTTTGGCTTATCTTTGTCTAATAAACTTCTGAGAAATTATGGTATTCTAGCTCTAAGCATAGCCTTCAAGAGTTTTCATACATTCTAATTTCAGTTTGAACAGCCATAATAATAAGCCTGGGCTAGCCTGTTAAAGGTTGAAAACCCAAATGAGTCAGAGATGAATTGTCCAACTGAGGCCGTCCTAGAGCACTCAGCCCACTAACAAAATATTATCTCCTAGCAGCCACAATATTGAGGCTAACAGACATCAACAGACCTATTGCATGAAAGTTTTATGAAGTTGTTGATGTAAGACATCAAGCTACGAATGTAAAACTCATTATAAATTCTAAGCAGGATAAATAACCAAGAGAAAGTTATTTTGAAACACGCAACTATAAAAAGATTTAAAAAATGAGTATGCTCTAGGAATCTGACAAACCTACCATACTAATCGGAAATAATAAGTGCTCTTGTTTTTAGTCATGAAATTTTATCGAGTAGTGTTTAATTAGTATAGCTATGAAACTCATTTTAAGTTCTAAGCAGGATAAATAGCCAAGAGAAAGTTATTTTGAAACATGCCACTATAGGCTCGGCGCCTGTGGCTCAACACGCTAAGGCGCCAGCCATATACACCTGAGCTGACAAGTTCGAATCCAGCCCGGGTCCGCCAAACAACAATGACAGCTGCAACCAAAAAATGGTTGGGCGTTGTGGCAGGCGCCTGTAGTCTCAGCTACTTGGGAGGTGGAGGCAGAAGACTCGCTTGAGTCCAGGAATTGGAGGTTGCTGTGAGCTGTGATGCTACTGCAGTCTATCCAGGGGGACAGCTTGAGGCTCTGTGTCCAAAAAAAAAAAGCCACTATAAAAAAATTAAAAAATTAAAAAAAGTTGAAAATTTATATTAAAGAAGTCTAACTTTTTCAGTGATAACAAGTTATAAATGAAGAAGGTGATATTTAATTTACTAAAGAAAGTGTGATAAATATGGGAACATAGATTAAATCACAGTGGTACTTATTCAAAAATTCATGGACTTTCCATTACAATGCCTTACCCTATTCCCTGCTGTACATAAACCCAATTATCACAGATCAATTTAATTGGATTATTTAATTTCACTTAAGCTAAGTAAATAGTATGATTACATTTTTATCTTTGTAATTTGCTTGTTGTTGTCTGTATTTAAAAAAATCTTTATATGTATATATATATATATATATATATATACTTAACTTCTAATTGCATTGTTTATCTGAATTTAAAATGGGATGCAGGAGGAGGAAAGACTACGAAGGCAGACTAGAAAGACCCTGCAAAACATCAGTGTCCCAGAGAGGATTGAAAGTGATGAATACATATTTTTCTTTTCACAGACCTAGTAGAATCCACTGCTATGGTTGTTTGCTTGTTTGTCTGTTTGTTTGTTTTCTTAGGCAAAGTCCCTCTTATAATTGTGTCCCACACCCAAGAGGTGTGTCACACACCATGACCCCCCATCCCCTCCTTCCTTGAATCTCTCTAATCACCCATCCCCCTACTCCCTACCATGTACTAGTCAATTGTCTTCATATCAGAATTGAGTATATTAGATTCTTGCTTCTCCATTCTTCTGATGCTTTACTAAGAATGTGTTTCACGTCTATCCAACATCCCTTTATAATTAGAACACTAAGGAGCATTGGTATAGGTGGCACATTCCTTAAACTGATAGAGGCTATCTATGACAAACCCACAGCTAATATTTTACAGAAAGGAGTAAAACTAAAAGCTTTTCCTCTTAGAACTGGAACCAGACAAGGTTATCCTCTGTCACCATTGCTATTCAACATAGTGCTGGAAGTTCTAGCCAATACAATTAGACAAGACAAGAAAATGAAGGGCATCCAGATGGGTGCAGAGAAGGTCAAATGCTCCCTTTTTGCTGATGATATGATCTTATACTTAGAGAACCACAAAGACTCAACTACTAGACTCCTGGAAGTCACCAAAAAATACAGTAATGTCTCAGGATATAAAATCAATGTCCATAAGTCAATTGCCTTTATATATGCCAACAACAGTCAAGATGAGAGGTTAACCATGGACACAACTCCCTTCACCATAGCCCCAAAGAAAATGAAATACTTAGGAATATACCTAACAAAAGAGGTAAAAGACCTCTATAAAGAAAATTATGAAACCTTAAGAAAGGAGATAGTAGAGGACTTTAAGAAGTGGAAGAACATACCATGCTCATGGCTGGGAAGAATCAACATTGTTAAAATGGCTATACTTCCCAGAGCAATTTACCAATTCAACACCATCCCCATTAAAATACCAACATCCTACTTTCAAGACCTGCAAAAAATGATTCTGCATTTTGTGTGGAACCAGAAAGAAACCCGTATAGCTAAGGCAGTTCTTAGTAATAAAAACAAAGCCGGAGGTATCACCATACCGGATTTTAGGCTGTATTACAAGGCCATAGTCATCAATACAACATGGTACTGGCACAAAAATAGAGACATAGATACTTGGAATCGTATAGAAAACCTGGAAATGAAATCAACAACTTACAGCTGTCTAATCTTCAATAAACCAAACAAGAGTGTTCACTGGGGGAAAGACTCCCTATTCAATAAATGGTGCTGGGAGAATTGGATATTTATAGGCAAAAGACTGAAACTGGATGTGCACCTTTCTCCCCTCACAAAGATTGATTCAAGATGGATAAAGAACTTAAATTTAAGGCATGAGATGATAAAAATCCTCAAAAAAAGAATTGGAAAAACACTGGAAGATATTGGCCTGGGGAAAGACTTTATGAGGAAGACTGCCATGGCAATAGCAACAACTGCAACAATAAGTAAATAGGACTTAATTAAACTAAAAAGCTTTTTTTCAAATCTTGATAGTATGATGTTGGTATTTTAATGGGGATTGCATTGAATCTGTAATTTGCTTTGGGAAGTATTGACATTTTAACCATGTTGATTCTTCCTATCCAGAGCATGGTCTGTTCTGATGAATAGCTATTAACCTTTGGTCAAGTGTCCAAGACAGAGCATTGGGAATTATCAGAGAAGTGACAGGAGGAACAGAAAGTGAAAAAGGGGAAATTGGACACACTTATTGACAAGGTGGAGATACCCAGGAAAGGTGCATGAACATGGGGAAGGTACATAGGAGAGAACCCCAGGGCTCCATGATTCCCCTGTGGACATTGCAGCTAGAGGAATGGGAGCATCCTTATGCCACAGCAGGTCTCTGCTCTAATACAGAGACCTGGCTGGAAGCTGTGCAGCACCACCGCTCTGGAGAGAAGGCACAGCTGGCTTCCAAAGGACTGGGTGTCCTAGATTGTCTGGCAATCAGACAAAAGGAAGAAATAAAGGGTGACCAAATCAGGAAAGAGGAGGTCAAACTATCTCCGTATGCTGACTGTCTGATTTTATATGTAGAAAACACTAAAAAATTCCCCAAAGACTCCGAGACATATAAATGAATTCTTTAAAGTCTCTAGTTACAAAATTAATGTAAACAAATTAGTAACATTTTTATATACTGATAGTGGTTAAAGGGAGAATCAAAGAACTCAATAACATTTACAATATATGTAAAGAAAATAAAATACCAAGGAGTATATTTTACCAAGGAGATGAAGGATACAAGGAAAGTTGCAGTACACTGATGAAAAAAAAAAAATCCTAGATGACCCAAACATGGAGAAACATCCCATGTTGATTAAGAATCAGGATTGTTAACATGTCAATATTGCCAAAAATCATTTACAGATTCAATACAGTTCCCATCAAAATACCAACATTATTTTTCAAAGAATTAGACAAAACAATGCTCAAATTCTTACAAAACCATAAAAGAGCTGTAATGGACAAAGGGACCTGGTGCAAAAAGAACAAATCTGAAAGCATCACAGTACCTGACTGCAAATTATACTACCAGACTCTAGTAACCAAAGGGCATGGTATTGGGTAAAGGTAGACACAGAGAATAATGGAACAACAGAGAGAATATAAAATAAAGCCACATAGCTGGCAATTAACTGACATTCAACAAAATAGACCACACCTTCACCGGGAAAGGACTTCTTTATTTAATATATGGTGCCGGGAAAACTAGATAGCCATGTGCTAAAGAAGGAAGTGGATCCTTATCTCTTTGCCATATATAAAAATGTACTCAAGATGGATTAAAGACTTAAATGTAATACTCTAACAGGAAAAAGAAAGAAAACCCCTTCTGGATTTTGACTTAAGCAAAGAATTTATGACTAAGACCCCAACAGCAAGTAAAATATAGTAACAAAAAAAAAAATAAATAAATGTAATTAAATGAAAAAGTTTCTGCACATCCAAGGAAACAATAAACAGAAAACTTACATCATGTGAGAAAATATTTGCGAACTATACATAACATATCTGACAAAGGACTAACATACACAAAGAATTCAAACAAATCACAGTTTAAAAAAGAAATAACCCTGTAAAAGTGGGGGGAAAGATATATAGATTGTTTTCTAAAGAAGACATACAAATGGCCAATAAATATATGAAATAAATCTCCACATGCATAGTCTTCAGGAAATGTAAATAAAACCACAATGAGAAACTTAATTACCCTTGTTACAGTGTCACTTATTATAAAGCTAAAAAGCCATGTTGTATGGTTGCATTGAAAATGAAATATTTATATACTATTGGTAGGAATGCAAATTAGTGTAACCTCTGTGGAAAACAGTACAAAGTTTTATTTAAAAATGAAAAGTGAAGTAATTTTATTAAAAAATTAGGTGAAATGAAGTAATTTTATTAAAAACATCTGCACCCAAATGTTTATTCACTACATAATTCATAATCGTAAAGATATGAAATCAAAATAAATGCCCATCAACTGGTAAGTGAACAAACAAAATGTGATATATAGCATGGAGTGATTCACTCGGGAATGAAATAATGTCGCCTGCAGCAACTTGGACGGAACTAGAGACTATTATTGTAAGTGAAACATCTCAGGAATAGAAAAGCAAAAACCACATGTCCTCATTTATAACTGGGAATTAAATGAAGAATGCATAAAGCCACAAAGATGTGTAATGGCTGTTGAATCTTGGAACGAGGGGTGGGTGAAAGACAGAGGAGGAATTAAAATCTAACTACTGGCACCCTGCACACTATTTGGTGCTGGGCACTCTTGAAAGCCCTGACTTCAGAATTATTTAATTAATCCATGTAACAAAAAACACTTGTACATCCAAAATCTAATGAAATAAAAAATAAATCCAAAACAAACAAACAAAACCCCCCAAAAATTTGGTGTAAGAGATGCTATGGATAATTAAATATAAAATAGTTTAATAATATATATCATAATAATTATGATCATGATTATAGTCATCAAAAAATAGACATATAATGCCTATGTGGAAATGATTCACATTGTTAAGATTATGATATATAGCATTAGACTGACCTGATTCAGATTCCAACTTCTCTTTAAAATGGCATGAGACTTTGGACAAGTTACATAATCCTTAAATTTCCTCCTGCATGAAACATTAATAGTAAAAAAAATTCTTCCTTTAGTAATTTTTTTTAAATGAACAAAGATTCCATATAATCCAATCATTGATGTGTCTAGCACCGTGAAAACACAAAAACTGTGAATACAAATCATGAATACTATTTAAATCTAAAAGTGCACCGTTAAGAGTTTGTAAAATACTACCAAAAATTGCGATAGCACATACATTGAAATTCAGTTTTCAAAAAGTGAAAAAGTTTGACAAAATGTAGAAATTAATGAAAATTGCATTTGTTAAGCTACTACATTTTTAAGAATGAATCCATACTTTGAAAGATAGTTTGCAGGAGAGCTTTAAGGGCATTTTTACTTAGGAAAGGCTCTAGCTATTCCTTTCCAAAAGTGGTTCATTAATGTTTGATTCCCTTCAGAAAATCTTCACCACAAAAATATTTGTGATAAACTTAGGATAGATTATATTAATTCACTGATTTTTACACAATAACCATATATATCCAATGTTTTTAATATTTTAGAATGTTTATATATGAATCTTTTAGCATAATATGCATGTCAATATTAAGTCCATTCCACTTCTATTTAATGAGTAAGTAGAAGGTATTAACCCTTTTGGAAATATTTAAATATATAAGTATTAAAGCTAAATTTAAAGAAGGTAAATAAATTAGGTAAACTCAAAGCAAACAAAATATGTCTCTTATAAAAAACACTGTAAGTAAAATTGTGTTGAATTGGCCATTTCAATATAATATACAAAAAAATGCAGCTACAACATATGAAGGACAACCTTTATCTACTTTTATTTGGTGTTTCTTTACTGCAGTAACTTTAATATTTATGGAAAACCAGCAATGACAATACGCCATCTGTCCCGAGTTTTATTGCTTTGTCAATAGGAATGATTTTGTTTCATCAGATTTTGTCCCTATGACATAGTTACTCTACATGTCCTTAGCTTAGCAGTCAGTATTATCAACCTCAAGGAAATTATGACAACTTTTACTTACCTTTCTTGACAATGGTTTTTAGTAAGACAAGTTAGTAAAGACTGTTTTATAAAAACCGGACATACAAAAAAATCCTCAGACAAATTTCAGCATAATTTGTTACCACTTATTACAAATAAAACACAACTTTTAGGCAGAAGCTTGTCTTTTAATTGCCCCAGGGAAAGGATAAGCCCCATATAAAGGAAATGTTTCTGTGGGACTGCGTCAAGGAGTGACAGACAAATCTTTTACACCAGGCTAGAAAAATCAGAACTCCCGCTTACACATTCACACTTAATAAATTCAATTTTATTAATACCCCTATTAAAGTAAGAACAAATCCCTGAAGCTTTTACTCTTTGCCTTTGCTTATAGACTTAAATTTAGATTTTTGAATAAAGTTCAGCTTCAGCTAATTCGGTGTACAAAACTGACCAAACAATTGCTACAAGTACATAAACACATAAAAATATATTTGTAACATTCAACACATCCCACTTATTCTTTAGCCCCAGGGGACTGATACTACCCAGAATATTTTTTCCCTAAGAGATATTGCAGTGTAAATTTTCTTATCATCACAATGGATGCTTGTTTTTGCCCTCTAACTTATGATCAGCAACTGTCATTACTTTAAATAAAACTTTTTTATAACAGCCTAAATAAGCAAGGGTACATGGATACAATTACACTAAGGAAAGAAAAGGGCAAACTGTTCTATTCCTTGACTAGACAAATATATCTGGAGCATTTACTGTCTTCCAGAACGTTTTAGACTTCTTGGGGACACATCAAAACAATCATAAAACTTGCTCACCTTGAGCAGGACATGGGCAGGATAAACAAATTGCTCAAAGAGGATACATGGAATACTGTCAGAGTTTGTCATTTTTTTATTAAATTGTAGCAGAAAGCTCCTGGAGTGTCATAAGGAAAGAGGAACATGAGATGATTTATGTTGTTAGAGAATCTTTCCAGCTACTCTGTGGTAGGAATGAAAATGAAGAGAGCAGCAAAGAGATTGTTACGAAGGTCCAGCTGTCAGGTAATGGTGATCCTTAGGACAATAGATGGTGAGGTTGGTGGGTGATCTCATGACGTGGCCAGACTCGGTATGTCAGTGTACAGAGTGATCCCTTAACCTCTTAAATTAATGTATTTTAAATTATTTTACCTCTGTTAAATGTTTGAGAATTAAAGTAGCACCCAAATTACCAAAGAAAGGAATATATTAAGCTATATAGATAGTTACAATACATTGGTTAATTTGACTATTAAAAATAAGTCATGAATTCAAGCTATATAAAATGTGTTGTTATAGTGTTTAATGAAAAATAAGCCATTAATTTTCCATATCATCACGGCTTATAAGTGGAGAACAAAGATAACTGACAATCTATTATTTTTGAAAATAAGTATGATATTTAAAGTTTTATGAAGTCATTAAAAATAACCAAAATATAAATTAATACTTAGATGGTTTTTTGCTTATAAAATGTATATGTGTAGCATGGTTAAATAGGATTCAAATAAGAAACTTGTTAAAAATCTACAAATTCTTTCAAAATGATATAACTTTAGTCCATTAAAATATTCTTTGTAATATGTGGCAATAACAAAGAAACAGTTGTAAATAAATGTTCTATCTTACACATCAGTACAAGAATTCAAATTATGTTTTATGTTATTATTTGAGAGACTTACCCCCAAAGGCAAAAAGATTGGGGCACAAATGAATATATTAATTTACTCCTCTATTATTAAAAAGACTTTTTTGGGGTTGTGAGCAATTACTTAGCTTATTCTACATAGTTGTAAGTTGGAACATAGCTCCATTGCTCCAAAATGACACTGTCTTAAAATTTCAATAACTTTGGCCTACTATTATCTATATTTTTCCTAAATTCTCCCTACTCTAAACATCTGTAGGTTTCAGATATTTCATTTATAAGTATTTGTGTTCCCACAAAGATTTCTACTCACATTTCCACAAATTATTTGTCAAAGTCCAAATATCTATCAACAGGTAAATGGACAAATAACTGTCTATGCATTCAATGGAATACTATTAAGAAATAAAAAGTTCTATTGATAAATACTAAAATATCAATTAACCTGAAAACAAAAAATGGAATAAAAACCAGACAAAAATGAGAACATAATGTAAGATTCCACTGATATAAAATACAAAGAAAGAAACTAAACTAATCTATGATGACAGAAGAAGAATAGCAATTATGGGAAGACTGTTGGGAGGAGTCTGTATGAATTACAAAAGAAGATATTCTTTGGGTTGGTGGGTATCCTCATCAATTTAGTTGCAGGGCATATTTGAGACGTCTCATGCATATATTAAAATTTATGAAATTGTACACTTTAAGTATGCACTGCTTTGGTATGTCAATTAACCCTCCGCAAAAATAATAAAATGAGTTGTTAATTAGCATGTTAAATAATATTGAATGGAAGAACTTATAAATGGAGTAATAGAAAGAATTATAAATAACAAATGACTGTGTTAAGTATGAATTGGCATATAAATTAGTCATAGTAAATTATATTGTTAAATATCAATCTTCATTATCATTATGTGTACATTTATTTCACTTTGGATTATTTTCTTTTCTTTTGGCTTATGTCTTCAACTTTTTTATATGCTTAATAAATCAAATACAGGATAATTGACAAG
>CAUYRH010059895.1:0-14630 GCA_963574655.1 Perodicticus potto | reverse complement strand
GCAGGTCACACTCAAAGGCCTTGACACACCCCTGGAATGGTGATTCTCTACCTTGCTGCATTCAGATATCTCTCAGAGACCTCTCAGTAGGACTGATGCCGGACCCCACTGCCAGCATTTGGTTTCGGACAGGACCCAAGTGTCAGGAGTTTTACAGGCTCCCAGGTGATTTGAGGTGCAGCCTGGACTGCAGAGGAAAGATCTAAAGCGCTGGTTCTCTCGAATGTGCAGGTTCTGTTTCCGTGGGTCTGGGTGGAGTCTGTCCCCAGTGGGGCTGAGGCTGCTCGGCCCCGGGCAGCACTTTGAGTGGGAGGGCACTAGCAGGGCCTCTGTGAGGCTTCAGAACATCCCCTGGGACATCACCTCCACCTGTGACGGTGCTTGCCATCACAAAAACCAGAGTCCTGAGACCCAGGAGTCCACTTGGTTTCAGGCAGCTGCTGAGTCCAACTCATCTGACTTGTCAGTTATGAAGTCACTGGGATTCGTAGATAGCACTGACAGCCATCCTGAGGGTGTGCTCGCAGGAGAGGCGATGCACAGGCCTCTCCAGGTTGGTTTCACTTACAGCACCTCAAGCTATTAAAATGAACACTCAGCATATTTTCCTTCAGCCTCAGCAACACTGAGGGGCATGGTCAGCCGGGAGAGGTGCAGTTTCTTCCCTTGCAGGGAGGGGGATATGTCAGACTTGTCCACATAGTCACCTGTCACACCTGCCAGAGAGTGCTCAGGGATGAGGGGCTCTCCTGACACCTCTGTCTTCCCTCAGAGCTCCGCACAACAAGCTGTCTGTAGGCATTCATTGCTGCCATTCTGGGCTGAGCTGAGTTTTGCCCTTGCCCTTGGAGAGAAATGTGACCAGATGGAGATGTGGGAAGAGAGCCTTGTTGGCTGCTCACCTGGCTGCATGGCCACTTGACCTTGCTGCCAGAGAACTGCAAATTCTATTCTAGCAAAGCACCCAGCAAACACCCACCCAGAAACACTCTCCGCCCATTGTCCATGGGACTCAGGACACCAGGGGACAGCAGGGTGCCCCCCATGCCTGACTGATGCTTCCTGTTGTTACTGTCCCCTGGTTTGATTAAGGACCCAGAGTTGCCTAGCTTGGATGAAATGCTCTTAATATTCAGCTCAGCTACCATTTAAGCATTAAACACATATGCACTATTTGGAATAGTTCCTGGTAGATGGTACAATGCCACCATCATTGTGCTTTAGTTCACTGGAAAAGTTAAGTCTGAGTAGTGTGTTGGTTTATTCCCAGATCTTCCTGATCCACACAGCCTGCCCTCCTCTGGTCACTTTGTGTCAAGAATCACATAAATGATGCCTTTGTGACTGCAGTGCCACGAGCAGGGCTGCGTTTGCAAATGACCCTTGTCGATAGGATTATGTGGTTCGTATGTTGCATTGTATTAACAATTGCATTTATTAAGTACCTACTGTGTACGCAGTACTGTGGGATATACAGGAGTCATCGGTTTATTGATACTGTCCTCAAATCCTTTACAATCTAGTTGAGGAGGCCAGCCAAGACTCCTGAGACAAGGTGGAAGTCGTTAAGTACTAGATGGTATGAGGCATCTGTGCCTATGGAAGTGTTTCAGAAATTGGGGACTTTGCTGCTTTTTTCTTTAGTTCTTCAGAATACAGAAGCTGAAATGATTTAAAATATTAGATGTCTTCACATAATGAGCCAGATGCGTTTCCATATTGCTGTATGTCTTTACTTTCCAAATGTGACGTCCCAGACTTCAAAAAATAGGAAGATATTTATGTCAAATCAAGCTTCGTATCTGAATCACATAAGGGCACTTTGTCAGAGAATCTTACCAAATGCTCAAGTAAATTCAAGTATTTGATAATATTTTTCCTTAGAAGTTCAGAAGAAAATTAACAGTGTAAGTCGTTACTAAACCTGTACCTGAGTACAGGTTTATCATCTGATGAATGCTGTCCTTTGGTTTTATAAGCATAGATGATGAGGCTCGCTCATTCATAAATTATCATTCAAGCCCCTACTATGCGTAGGTAAGAACTAGTCTCTCCACTCAGGGAGCTCACTGTCCCGGAGGGAGATGTGTGAGACCAATTGTGGTGGGTGGGTGGGGGGGGTCAGAGGAAGGAGGCCAGGAGCCCAGGGAGTGGGAGGATTTCTCATGGCCAGGGCGGTGGTTAAAGTTGCTGATGTGTGTGACTGAGACAAAGGGCAGGCAGCCTCAGGGAGCAGACTGGGGCACGTCTGTGTGGCTGTGTGCAGGTGTGTGGCGGGATGACAGGAGGTGAGGTGAACTGGGACAGACCCAGGAGACTTTCTGGGGTAGTGCCATTTGTTTTTCTGGACCACAAACAAGCGGTATACCAGGAACTAGATTCTGATAGTATATTCTCAATATAGATGTTTCCCACCTCACATGGTTCAACTTAGGATTTTTCAAGTTTCAGATGATGCAAAAGCTACACACAGTCAGTAGAAACTGTGCTCTCCTGACCCCAGGCAGTGGGGAGCCCCAGCTCCCAGTCAGCCCCGCATTTGCTGCTTACAACGTCCTCAACTTAAGACATGTTTATTGGCCATCACCCCATCATAAGTCAGGGAGCACCTGTGTATGTTGGTGTGAGCTCAAACATGTCTTGTATGTTGGCTAACTAAAACATCTCACAAAAAGAAGTTTGTGCTAATTTCAGACTTACTTTTCAAAAGTGAAATACAGTCATGCATTGCATTAACTAACAGTTTGGCTTTTCACACATCCTGAGAAGTGTGTCCTTAGGTCCTTTCCCTGTTGTGTGAACGTCAGAGAGTGCACGTTCACAGATGTGGAAAGAACAGCCTGCTGCACACCTGGGCTGTGTGGTGGGGACCATCACTCCTGGGTTATACACCTACAGTACAGTTAATATACTGAATCCCATAGGCATTGGTAACACAATGGTAAGTATTTGTTTATCTAAACATAGAAAAGGAATGGTTAAAATGTGGTAGAAAAGATTTTTTAAAATGTTCCACCTGTATGGGGCACTCACCATGAAAGGAGTTTACAGGACTGGAAGCTGCTCGAGGTGAGTGTGAGTGAGTGAATGTGAAGGCTCAAGACGTTAGCGTACCGCTGCTGCCTACTTTAGAAACACTGTACGCTTAGGCCACATTAAGTTCATAAAATAATTAGGCTACAATATTACAATGTAATTTTTCAGCTCCATTATAATCTTATAGGACTATCACCTGTCTGAGGTCAGACAATTCAGCTCATGAACTCATCTTAGAAAAAATGCTACCTATTTTGCTGCTGAATATCACTACAGTCAGCTTTGAGGTCCTCCCCTTGGGAAGCTATGCACTGATGCCAATGCCTAAGTTTACCCTGCAAAGCAATTTTGGGACCCTTTTTCAGGATGGCCATCAGAACCGTCATCCTACAAGGTCTGACGATTAAGTTTGCAAAGTCATCCCAGAAATCGCTAAGTTGATACTCAACAATGAAGTATGTAGCACTTTTTTCTAGGATGAGTTTGTGTATTTCATTATCTAATCTCATATATGCAGCCTGTGATAGACCACAACATTGTTAACAAGGTGCATAACTATAATAGAATGTTAGGTTATCGGAGTCCAAACCACTTATGTTACAATTAAGGCCCAGAGAGGGAAGTGATTGGTCACAAGTTGTTGGGCTGGTTAGTAGCTTGTTAGTGTCAAAGCCAGGGCTACATCCCCGTTCTACAGATTTATTGCTACTCACCCAACAGTAACAGCAGCAGGCTTCTAAGCTGAGAGCTCTGAACCACTGGCAGTATCTGGAGAATGACACTGTGAGCAATATTGAGAACGATACTGTGATAGATTATTGATGCCTGCCAACGGCAGATGATGGAAGTGTGGCAACAAGTGTGCAAGGTGTTACCATTTTTCCTTATTGTTTCTTGTGATGAAAACAAACATCTCCCAAAGCAGAAGCTGTGCTTAGTGTTAACTTTAAAAGTTAATCGCAAAGTACATTCATTTCAATCCATAACATTTATTAGCCTCTAACATGTGTATCAGTGCTGTGAACACAAAGTGGGATTCCATATAGGCTAGCTCTCACTAAGCTCACAGTCCTGAGGCAAAAGCCTTATTCAATAAGGAACACTCCTGAAATGTCAGTAGCTTATGACAGAATGGGGAAATGTGAAAGTAATTTAACAGAGGATTAAACTCTGTCAGGCATTTGTACTGGTTGTCTAAACTGTTTTTAAATTATCTTAAAATGAAAACTTAATACCTTTTTAGCAAGGTGATTTTTGTTGACCTATAAAGGCATCTTTTATTTACTCTTAATTTTTGAGAGTATTTTTACTCTCAGTTTTAAAAAGTAAAGACAGACAAGTCCAGACATACAATTTGATTTGAATAATTGTACAATTTCCTTAGATCTTCACTTCTAACTCCAAATCCAAATGTTGTCCCAGGCCAAGGAGATAACTGGAGCACTCTGGCTTTGCTCACATTGAGAATCCATTTTGGGGTCAGACCGGCGGAGGGAACGCCTGCAAGCTGACCAAGAGGCGCGTGGGCTGGAAGGAGGGCCTGGTCTGTGTGCAGACAGACAGACATGCTCCCCAGGGCAAAGCATTGGCGTCTGCAGCCTCCACAGGATCAGATTTCCAAAGAGCCAGCCTGCCAGGGGCAAATGTGTATGTGTAATCTCATTAGCTGACTCGTTCCTCTTTATTTTTCATAAATGGATGGATACCTGCTCTGTGTGACGCCTCTTTATTTTTTCCTTAGCGCCTAAGCCTGTTTACTTAATTTCTTTCAATGAGTTATTTCCCAGGGATTCTTGATTCCTGAGATGTTGAATCATTTATATCTGTGTAAATGATTTTTTATGATCTTTGTATCTTACCAGAAAGTTCCTGAAGAAAGTTCTTCTGCATCAAGCTGCCAGCTGACAGAATGCTGGATGGCAGCCCTGTGTCCCAGACTTGCTCTATTCTCCCCTGCGCTCACATGCGCGCGCTCTCTCTCTCTCTCTCTCTCTCACTCTCTCTCGTCAACTGGGACCTTCCTTTCTCCCTCTGTCAGAGATAGCAAAGGCCTGCCCTGTCACACGTGTATAAAGTGAGGAACAGTGTCCCAGCTCACTTGCTGGGCTGCATGGCGGGGCCCTGGCTCATGGAGGGAAGCAGAGGGAACTGGGCGTGAGGGGCCAAGCATCTGCTTGTGCCTTTGGCGTTAACCATGAAGCGGAATGAGCAGCCGACTGTCTCTGCGGCTGGGTCGGCATCTGCTGAGTGAGGAGCCAGACCACACTCCGCTCTGTGACTCCGGTGGACATGGGCTGGGAGCCTTGCCTGCCCTGACAGTGAGGTGCTTAACTCTGGCAAGTGTGTAGAGTGATGTAGAGTGGCAAAGTCCTTTAGAAAATGATGTTTGTGTGGCGCTCCTACTTAAGGGTTTGATCTGGTAAGATGCTTACTACGCAAGCTGTGTTTGCCCCACAGGCAGCGTGTGGGCCCCAGAGGGGAGGGAAATGAAGAACAAGTTGTCTAACCAGGTCTGGAGGTGGGGGTTGCTACAGTGGGCTTGTTTTGGAGAGGACATCTTGCCTTCCTCACAGGTGGCCCAAGGAAAGGGTTGGCACGAGTGTAGGTTGCCTTCGTGAACTGAAGCTCTGAGTCAGTGACTCCTGTTGGAAGCAGTGCTGCAGTGATCAGTAGAGAGGATGTGGCTTTCTTTGTAGAAGTCACCTGTACCTTGAGCTACCTGTCATGGTGGGGTGCTGGGGTGACAGATGTTGAACTGCCCGTGCGACTGAAAAGAACTTATCAATAGCAGACCTAGCTCTTAAACAGCTGGATGTTCAAAATGTCACGTGAGGAGAAGCACTTAATGGTGTTTCTAAAATCGCACCAGGAAGTGGAGGTTACTCTTAGAGGCACATCACTTGGGGGCCTCTTGGCCTATTTCCTGGCAGGCCCCCAGAGAGCCCAGTTCTGCATACCTGTCCCAGGCCAGTTCAGTGGGGGATCTGTTCCTGCCCTTAGGAGTACAGCCACTCTGGTCCCTATGTGTGGGGCATGCAAGGGGGACATTAGAGGTAGTAGAACCAAGAGGGGAAGCCATGTATTGGGAAGAGAAGTTCTAGGCCGCCCTGTGCTGACTTGCCTGGCCACCTTGGACGGCTTAGTTGCAATTCAATGCTGCTCCTCTAGCTCTTTGTCACATAGGTGATGTGGAGACAAAGGAGGGAATCAATGCACAAAGACTGAAGAAAAGTGACAGAATTTGCTCTTTGTAGACACAAGCTCTTGTTTCCAGCAGTGGAGGGACAGGGCCTGACACCGAACATTCCTTCCGTGTGCCAGAAACTAGAAACTTACACAGAGGATCTGCTTTAAATCTCACAACCATTTAGGCATGAGGTTTCCAAGTTAGGAAACCGAGCTTTAGAGAGGGAAAGTAACTTAATTCCACGCCCCAGGCCCTAAATCCCACTGCCTTGTCTTTAAAAGAAACAATTGGAGCTTCTAATTAGGAACAAAATCCAGTCAGAAAACTTGGAAAGCATAGACAAGCACAATGAGAAAGTTTAAGATGTACATAATTCCATGACCCAGAGATCACTTCAGTTCACAACTTCCTGGTCCTTCCTTTGTTCCTTCTGTGAACAAGAGAATTTTTAAAAATAAAAAATAGGTTCTTCCTGCACACACCATTTTAACCTGATGCTTATTAATGGAAGATGCATGGGCAGCATTGTCAGCATAAGCTGAGAGCTTGTTAGAAATGCGAGCATCTCAGGCCCCAGCCTGGACTTACTGGGGCAGAATTGGTGCACACTCTTCGGGTGATAGGGATCCAGCCTCACTTTTAGAAGCACTGCCATAGCCTACCTCCCCCACCCACTACGATGTACTATGGGCAGTCTCCCATGCCAGGAAATATTTGCCTGCATCATGATTTTTAGTAACTGCATGACCTTCCCTTGTGTGGCTGTCATGACACCATGGCCAATCTCCTGTTTGTGTTTTCCATTGACGGACAGGTCTTTAGGATGTTTCCAGGGCACTGGAAGGGAGTACTTAATTAATTCCTTGGGACAAATTCCCAAGAAGAGGAGTTACTAGAGCAGCAAGGTTTGATAAGTGCTGACACATTGGCAGCCCGGAAGGAATACACCTTGACCAAGCACTCAAACTCTTGGCCTGGATTTTTTAGGTGGCAGCTGCCAGTAGAAAAGAGCTCACACTTGGGTGAGATACACTTGGCCTTGATCTGAGTGTTGGATTTTCCATTTATTGACTCAGTATCTTGGACTGCTTGCTTAATGTGTGAGATCCTCTATTTCCTCCCCTGCAAAAAAGAGATGTGCCCTTTCACTCATGGGTGGTTGTGACCCTTAAATGAGAGTGAATAAAATCCACCTGAGATGTGCTTAATAAATGTTCATCTCTTTCCTGTGAATGAAATGAGCTCCAGGGCCTAAGGAGGTCCAATCACAAAGCCATTAGATTTGCTAGCATAAAAGAGTCTTTGCTGAGTTAATAAGTTGCATTTTAATGGATGCATGTGGGTTCCTTGGCCTTTTAGATAAGTTCTTTTAGTTATAGTTCTCCAGTGTCAGGGGATGTGTGGTTTGGATTGCAAGGCAGGCAAAGAAAGGAGATTCCTGAACATTGCTTACATGTTTAAAATGTGCAAACCATGCTGTGGAGAGCATGCTGGGAGGTGGCAGCACGCACATGTGCGAGCACTTCAAGGCCTGCAGTGTGTCTTACGACCCCTGCCCCTCAGGGAACCTTTCCTCCCTGACCATTCAGCAGTGTGATCACGGGATGTGATACCACCTCCCTCTGTGGAGCTTGGGCCTGCCTGATATGGTGTCTTGTTGGGGCGCTGGGCCACTCCATGCTGGGCACCATCCTAGATGCTTGGCTACCAGTGACAAAGCGCTGATGGGGCTCCTGAGGGGCCACCGCCGCTGAGAGAGGGTGGGCCATTTGCCCAGGGCAGGCTGTAGCAAGTGGCAGACGTGGGCTCCAGGGTTTGTCTGGCTTACTGAACAGGATGGAATTGCCACAGTGGGTCTTAGGGGGTTTGGCCTACTCGTGCCGTGGGGCAGGGAGTGCTGCTAGCAGGGAACAGTTACTAAAATCATCAGCCCTGAGGCCCAGACCCTGTCCCTTCGGCAATTCACCCTGCTGCACGGTCCCCTGGACGGCCTCCCAGAAGACAGGACTCCACACCAGCCTTTTTCCTTCTCCGTGGGAGAAAATCAAATTGTTGGCAGGAGGACAGGGAGCCTGCAGAATCTAACTGCATACGAGGGCGCGTATATGGAAACACCCTTGAAAACAGTCATTGTCATCTGAGTTCTTCTCTGAACTCATTGCTTTCCTTTACCACCATCAGATGTATTGTTATGCTTTAAATTGTACACCAGTGGACTGGAACTCTACATACAGTTGCATTTTGGAAAATAGAAAGGCAAACTAGGACGTTTTTAGAACCATCTTCAGAAGTCGCCCTTGCTGCCTGCCTGCTCCTGGGTTTTAGTAACACAGAATCACACCCGCCGCCCAGAGCCATCTGTTGCCTGGAAACTGCTGACTGTAGCTGGTTGTGGTTGGCAGCCTTCAGACTTGGGAGGAACTTGAGTTAGGTGGAGTTGCAATGCTGCTTGCAGGAGTCTATTATTTTGAAGTGGCAGCTACAGGTAATCAGAGAGGATGGTCACCAGGGCCAGTGGGCAACCTGGTCAGGCAGGCTTAATTGGCGATTCCTCTTGGGTAGGTGTGGCCTGTGCACCTGCCAGGTGTGGTCTCCAGTGGGGAGGGCTGGAAATCCTATCAGTTTCGCAATGAGTGGGTTAAGCAGGTGCCTGGCTAACAGAAGCATTTGGAAGGTCCCAAGAAAGGAGTTCACAAAACATATCTAGGACCTGAGGTAACATGATGGGCCTTTAAGGAAAAATAAAAAGAAAGCTGAAGGGGCAGAGATGAATGTGTCCTCCACACACCCTCACTCTGAAGCTAGCAAGTGTTCATCAAGGGAGGGCAATGCAGGAGGACGTGTCTGACTTTGGTGCTGAAATAACAGAGGGGAGCCCTGGGCTTGGGTGTGTTTGGCTCAGAATCTGTCTCGGTTTTTCTCAGCATTAGGGCTCCTTTCTTCCTGGGATCTGCCCTTCCTCGGGCGGGGAGTGCAGCCTCAGCCCAGCATTGCCCTTTGCCTGCTTCCATGGTGAGCATAATAAAACAAAGCCCAGGTTTATTATTTCTCATCCTCAGCAATTCAGCAGTGACTCCAATCATAGGGAGGCAGGTGACGGCTCCAGACCAACTCCCTAAAGAGCCGGGCCACCCCGACCCCTGGCCGTCAGGGCTCAGAGTGGAAGAAGGAAGTGCGTGTGTTTCTCAGACAGCCTTTACTGCCTGTGTCTGTGCACCTGCCCAAGGAGCTCTCAGGAACTGGGCGTGCCAAGCTTGGCACAGAAGCCCCGCTTCCTTGTGGCCTGTGGACGCTGCCAGGTCCAGTGGAGCTGCTGGGGGAGATGGGGATGAGTGCTCCTGATCAGCACCCAGTGGTATCCCGAGGGTCCTAGCCACATAGAGGAAGACAGGAGTCCTGCTCTGCTCCCCACTGCCAGCCTCCAGGAGGATGAAGGAACCGGAGGCTCACGCCAGGCTCAGGAAGATGGCTGCCCTTTACCAGTGCATCAGACCTGACTCCAGGTGGGCCTCTGAGAGTGAAGAGGTGGTGGGGGAGAGAAGCGAGGGAGGGCAGGCCAGTTGGACTGCCTGGGCAGGGGTGGCCACCATCCCCTAGGGCAGTGGTTCTCAACCTTCCTAATGCTGCAGCCCTTTAATATAGCTCCTGTGGGTCACCACCCACAGTTTGAGAACCTCTGCCCTAGGGCCTCAGACAAACCTTCAGCATTTATTATCTTATGTTCTAGGATATTTGTGACCTCCTTCCTTCCAGACCTTGTTTTATCTCTTTGAATTGTATGAATTCTGGAGCAAAATAGTGATTCTTTGTTTCCTTTATGACACACACACACATATTCATAGAGAGGAAGAGGGGGAAGGAAGGAGAGCTGGATAAATAACAGCATTCCATTCTTCCTATCCCGTGCTTGCCGTTCGGATCTCCGTGGCATAGTGTACTTTGAGGGGAAGGAAGGCAGCAGAGACCAAAGTGAGAGGATTTTGTAATTATTTGTGTACCCAAAGTTCAGCACCAAAGGACTTGTTTCAACTGACAGCCGCAGCCTTGGGAGACATACTGCTGTCTTGCATAACAGAGGCGGGGGCCCTGCACAGAGCCACCTGCCGTCTTGTAGGTGACCTTATCCCCGGAAGGTATTTGGCTCTCAGTGCATTTTGAGTCTGTGTGCAGAGCTCCAAAGGAAAATAGAGTTATGGCTTGATTTAAATTCGTTTGCTTAGAATAAATAATTGATGTTTTTTCCTATCCCAAAAGGAAAATTCTCAACCTCCGTCTGGCAGCCTCCATCAGTGTAGGTGATTGTTAACGCACATCACTCGGGCTGAGTGGACAGCCTTGGAAGGACCTACCTACAACCTGGTAGTGGGGGTGCACGGGGAGTCAGGGACAATAGTCCATCCCCAGAGCCTCTCTTTCTTCTTTTGTAACGAGGGGTAGTAATCCAGCAGCCCAAGGATTTCTTGTGAGCACAGGGCCTTGTACGTACATGTGAGTCATCATCATGGTTACTGTTCCATAAAAAATCTTTTTACTAAAAGCATTCAGCATCAGTGTCTGATTCTGCCCATTTTGAATGGGGCAGGATAGAGTGTTAGTGTTACATCTTCTTGTTAATAGGCTTTGGAGCATGAATTCCTACTAAAAAAACAAAACAAAAAAAACTAAGCCCACCTCAGTTCTGCATCTGCTGTGCTGCAGAAATGCCAGTCATATATGGAACATCCTAGATAAAGTAAGCATTAATTTTGAAATATATACACAGAAGAAAGGGAATGTATTGTCTTAAACTCATGCAGGGCGGCGCTTATGGCTCAGTGGGTAGGGCACCGGCCCCATATACCGAGGGTGGAGGGTTCAAACCTGGCCCAGCCAAACTACAACAAAAAAGCAGCTGGGCGTTGTGGCGGGCGCCTGTAGTCCCAGCTATTCAGGAGGCTGAGGCAAGAGAATCGCCTAAGCCCAGGAATTGGAGGTTGCTGTGAGCTGTGTGATGCCACGGCACTCTACCGAGGGTGATAAAGTGAGACTCCGTCTCTACAAAAAAAAAATAATAAAATAAAATAAATAAACTCATGCAGTTACAAATTAGCCAGCCCTTGTAAAACCATCCCCTGCATCCTGGGCTCTGCGGCCGCATTTGTTGCAGTGGTTGGTACAAGGAACAGCTCTCGTTCTGACACTGGATGCTTCCAAGTCAGATGGCATCTTGCAAGATGCTCTCCAGCCTTTGAATGCATTTCCATTGTATTTTCCCCAAAAATATGCAAATAGAATTTCTAAAATAAGGTTATGAAGTTCCAAGCTCTGCTGCTTAGCTAGTTCTGAAATAATGGTTTTGTAAAAGTCTCTAATAGTTTATTTTTTTTTACTCTAATAATTGGAAAGGTCTAAGTTAATGTTTTTCTAGTCTCATGAAAGCATTCACCTCTTGATGAGTGAAAATGAGCTGTTGTTATGAAAGCTGTCATGCATTGCCGTCTAAGACGTAAATTTTACGGAGGTGTGTTCATGTAGGCTTAAGCTGCCTGGGTGAATAAATTAATAGATTTGTATGTGAGTATATATATTCATATATATATATGAGTTTGCATCATATTGGCAAGTCTTTGGCATTCCTAAGTAACTTAATTTTCCCATTTCTAAGCTCTTTGAATACCACTAAATCAATTGTTACCTAAGTAATTTTCAGGAAATAACGTAGTTTATCTTACATAAGATATTATTTCTTCACCTTTTCTTTTTTTTTGAGACAGAGTCTCACTATGTTGCCCCTCGGTAGAGTGCAGTGGCGTTACAGCTCACAGCAACCTCAAACTCTGGGGCTTAAGTGATTCTCTTGCCTCAGCCTCCCAAGTATCTGGGACTATAGGCACCCACCACAATGCCCGGCTGTTTTTTTGTTGTTATTGTCATTGTTGTTTAGCAGTCCTGGGCTGGGTTCAAACCCACCAGCCTCGGTGTATGTGGTTGGCTCCCTAACCACTGAGCTACGTGCGCCAAGCCTATTTCTTCACTTTTAAACTATGCTTTCATCTCATGGATGACTGCATTTGTTAGGATGAAGCTGTGGTTATTTCTTTGCAGAGACACAACCCAGCGAGTTGTGGCCCGCTGCCTGTTCCCTTTAAATGCCCTCACTGTTCCTGCCCTGCTCATGGCTGATGGGAAGCCTGAAGGAGAAACAGACCCATAATCAGGGAACTCCCCTGAATCCGTCTTCCTTTCCTCCCGACCTGAGCTGCCTTACCCCCAAACTGACATTTCCAGTTATTAGAGTAAAAAAATAAACTCTTAGAGACTTTTGCAAAACCATTATTTCAGAAATAGCTAAGCAGCAGAGCTTCAAACTTCATCACAAAGCCCATCTGCCTTTAGCTCTCTGTGTTTAGAGGGTGGTAATGTCTAAAGGAGGGCACTAGACAAGAACTAAGGATAAAGAAATGTGATGTTGTCTCACTAAGTTACAGATTTTGAAGGAAGTCTGTCCTTGAGACCTTAGTGTGGTAGGTGGCCTAGGGACCTATGTATGGGTGGTTGATGCTAACTCACTTTTAATAGGAGAAGGTTTCTTCATCTAGTAAGTGTTATTGATAAGTGCCTCTGGTTTATTCATTCATTCACTCAGCTCCTACTATGTGGCACTGCCATGCAGTAACCTATTCCCTTTCCTCATGGAGCTATTCTTTAAGTTGTACATACTTAGCAAGAAAGGGAGTAACTCACTTCTCTAGACCATGCCTTCTTCTGGTTTTTAAAAATAAAGTAGGCGGTGGCTTACGCCTATAATCCCAGAACTCTGGGTGGGAGGATCCCTTAAGGTCAGGAGTTTTAAGACCAGCAGCCTGACCAAAAATAAGACCTGGGACTACTAAATATAGGGGGAGAAAACCTAGCTGGGTGTTGTGCGGGGCACCTGTAGTCCCAGCTACTTGGGAGGCTGAGGCAGGAGGATAACTTGAACCCAGGAGTTTGAGGTTTCTATGAGCAAGGCTGATGTCACAGCAGTCTAGACTGGCCAACAGAATGAGACTTTGTCTCAATCAATCAATCAATCAATCAATGGTAAACATTCATTACCAGGCACTAGGAGACTTCAAAACTGATCAGCTAGGTTCCTTTACTCTCCCTTCTTGCTCTACTTAGAGACCTGTCACTTAGCATCTAAGTATGATAGATACTTTGATAATAAGATTTCCTTGCTTTCCTTTCTCTCATTTGTCAGAGTGGATCTCTCTCTCTCCTTCCTGTCCTTTCCAGCAGGTGGACAGAGGAGGCTTTACATACTGCTAGGAGTCAGCGTCAAAGAACAGGAGGTCCTCTGCACCTTCAGGGAGCAATGGTTGGCTGCACCGAGGTCCAGTCTTGACACTGCTGCCTGGTCAGGGTGGGTACAGCAGTCATGTCCCTCTGCTCTTGACGATAATAACATCATTAAGCAGCAAGCTGGCACAATGTTTGAACAGAGATTTCTCACAGGAACTTTGTGAGCATTACACATTCCATTTGCTTCAGTAATGTGAAACTTATTTTTCTAAAAAAAGGTACAAGCAGATCCTGGCGTGACTCACTGGAGAACAATAGTTAAGTCATGATTTATTTTCATCTTTTTCCTCAAAAAAAGGGAAAATTGTATTAAATTTATAGGAACATAAGCAGGCATAAGTCTGCAAAGGGGATCAAAGAATCATGCAAATATGCATCCTGTTCAAAGTGGCAAGCTGCATGAACAAAAGGTAACAGGGGCTCCTGCAGAATGAAGCAGGAGATCTCACCTCACCCTGGAGGGACGATCGGTCTTCTCAAGGAAGTGGACTTGAAGTTGAAATCTGAAAGATGAGTAGGAGTTAGTGAGACCAAAGTGAAGCATGAGGGAGGGAATGTGTTCAAGTGGAGGGAACAACATCTGCAAAGGCCCTGGCTGGAAGGAAATGGAACGTTTGGGGGACGGGAGAGCAGGGCCAAGGCACGCTTCTGCTGCTGTGCACAGGGCCTTTGAGGGGGGGTCCAGCCTGCTGCCTTCTCTGGTGGATATTTAGATCTGCCCACATTTGTTTTTTTTTTTGTTTGTTTTTTTTTTAATATATGTATTTTATTATTCTTCATTACATTATTTCCCCCCCCACCCCTCCGTGGTAAGAAAGAATTTATTTACAGAAAAGAATACAGAAAACACCAAAGCTCCTGGTAGAGGGAGAGATTTCAAGTGGGGAGAGAGATGCTCTCTCCGTTCCTCTCCCGGTCTTTCCCCGTCTCCTCCTCTAGGCCCCTAGCCTCAGGGTATATATAGGTGTATGGGTTCCTTGGCCAGGAAACGAATGAATACAGTCCCTTCCACCAGGGGCAAGGTGAATGAGTGTATCAATGAATGGACACAGTCCATCCATGGAATTCAGGCCTAGGAAATTCA
>CAUYRH010059894.1:0-15884 GCA_963574655.1 Perodicticus potto | reverse complement strand
CATCACAGCTCACAGCAACCTCCAATTCCTGGGCTCAAGCGAGTCTCCTGCCTCCGCCTCCCAAGTAGCTGGGACTACAGGCGCCCGCCACA
This sequence comes from Perodicticus potto, assembly GCA_963574655.1. NCBI lineage: Eukaryota > Metazoa > Chordata > Mammalia > Primates > Lorisidae > Perodicticus > Perodicticus potto. The sequence continues at coordinate 15,792 of CAUYRH010059894.1, read as the reverse complement.
ATGCCTGGCCATTTTTTTTTTGGTTGCAGCCGTCATTGTTGTTTGGCGGGTCCAGGCTGGATTCGAACCCGCCAGCTCTTGTGTACGTGGCTGGCGCCTTAGCCCGCTGAGCCACAGGCGCTGAGCCTTAATCTGACATTTTAAAAAAAGAAAAGAAAGAGCAGCTTTGAGTTATTCTTTGTTTTAGTTTATTCTTATTTAAAAATTCTTCTTCTTATTTTAAAATCCTCCACAATGAAGACAGACCACTCCCTCTGCCACTTTGGGAGATACGAATTTTGCTTTGAATACAATTTTAGGGGAAAAAAATGTTAAAAATCTCAAGTTTGACTTCCATGGTTAGCAGGTATTCACTAAGCATTTTTTTCTGAATGCCTAAGTAAAAGAGGGAATAGTAAGCACCCACAGAAGGGGGCTGTGGGCAGACGGGGAGCAGCCTGCCAGGATTAGAACCCACTGCAGAGGAGCAAAACCTCAGCAATTTAGAAAGGGAAGTGAGCACTGTGCCAAGTGCTATGGGTGACGGTCCTGGGGTGCGAGTGGGAAGAGCAGAAGCAAGGCAGCTCTTCTGGGCTTAACTTCCCTTCTCATTCTTTTAATTTCTCCCTTTGACCAGGATCAGCCAGGCATGTTTTCCCCATTCTGTTGCCCAGTTCCTGAGAAGACCCCTCCCACTCTTCCTTCTGTGGCTTATCTGCTTTTGGCAGGCAATTCCATAGTGAAATTGTGCAAAACAGTGAAACACTGAAGTGCATCTCAGGGTCATCCAGAACTTTCGTGAGTACTTTGCATTAAAGTCTTTGGAGTCTTTTCTGTTCCCAGATTCAGTTTTCTTTTGCTGACTGGGAGTTGGCAGGGAAACCCCCCACTACCCTTTGCAGGCATTTTTGTGCACTTCCTCTCCAGACAGAGCCGGAGAGGCTAAGAAATAGACTTCTTTGAGATGGCTCTTACTCATTCTGTCTTAGTTTTCACTGCCCTGCCCAAAAGAAGTCTTACACATAGGAGAATGTCCTGTAACCTGGTTCAATTTTTGCCTTCTATCTCTTACTCACTAATCAAAAATAAATAAAATTTCAATGTACTATTAGGATGGCAAACTATAAAAAAAAAAACAAAACAAAACAAAACAGGCTAGACACCCATAACTCAGTGAGAAGAGCACTGGTCACATACACCAAGGCTGGCAGGTTTGAGCCCAGCCCAGGCCTGCTAAAACAATGACAACTACAACAAAAAAATAGCCGGGCATTGTGGTAGGTGCCTGTAGTCCTAGCTACTTGGGAGGCTGAGGCAAGAGAACGGCTTATGCCCGAGAGTTGGAGGTTGCTGTGAGCTGTGACAACACGGCACTCGACCACAATGCCCAGTGAAACTCTGTCTCAAATAAATAAGTGAATAAATAAATAAATAAATAAATAAATAAATAAAAACAGAAAATAACAAGTGTTGGAGAAAAAAATGAAAAGTTTTAACTCTTGCGCACTGTTAGCAGGGATGTAAAATGGCAGGTAACGTAAAATTGAAGCCACTATGCAAAATGGTATGGTAATTATTCAAAATATTAAAAATAAAATTCACATATGATCCAGCAATTCCACCTTGGAATATACTCAAAAGAATTGAAAACCGGGTCTTAGAGAGATAAAATTAACCCTTGAACTGTATGATTTGAACTGTGCAGTTCCATTGCTGTGCAGATTGTTTTCAATCAAATGCAGATTGAAAACACAATATTCACGGGATGCAAAACCCACATATATAAAAGGCTGACTTTTCCTATGTAAGAGTCCTGCAGGGCTGACTATTGAACTTGAATATGTGGATTTTGGTATACTTGGGGGAAGAGGTGTACTGGGATGACTGGGTTTGCACACCCATGTTTATAGTACCATTCTTCACAATAACCACGAGGCAGATGAATGGACGGACGATGGTACACATACATATGCAATGGAACGTTATACAGCCATTTAAACAGGTTGTGAACTGTGACACGTGCTGTACCATGGATGAACCTTAAGGACATGCTAAGTGAAAAAGCCAGGCTCCCAAAGACAAAAACCCTATGGTTCTACCTAAATAAGGCACCTACGGTAGTCAATTCATGGAGACAGGAGGTAGGATGTCCTGTTGCTAGGGGCTGGAGTGAGTGGGGAAGAGGGAGAATTCTTAATGGGTGCAGTTTCGGTTTGGGAAGATGAGAAAGATCTGGAGATGAATATGTAAAGGTACAGATGCTGCTGAACTCTACACACTTAAAGACGTTTAACATAAAATGTTAATATGTGTACTTTGCCACGACGAAAAATAATTAAAAACAGAACTTCGGGTTTGATTGTTACATGTCACTCTTAGTATGAAATATCAGGGAATTTGTTCAGGGGAGTTAGAGTCCGATGGTGTAGACACCGTGGTCTGGCTCCTCCCAGGCAGGCCTTGAAATAACACTCAGTGATGGGACGGTTCAAATAGGAAATAAGGGCTTGGTTGAATAGTGTCACCTTATTTCTTCCAGGTAAAAGGAAAAGAAGAATAAATCAGAAAAAGAAATGGCCACCACTATCTAATTGGATTGCAGACTCTGAGACTTAGTTAAAATAAAATCCTTCACCATCTGGCAGTCTTCACTCCTGCTGTGTCTTAGTTGAGGATACTCTGCAAAATGACTTTCGGCAGGGCAGTGCCTGTGGCTCAGTGGGTAGGGCGCCAGCCCCATATACCGAGGGTGGGAGGTCCAAATCTGGCTCTGGCCAAACTGCAATAAAAAGATAGCGGGGCATTGTGGCAGGTACCTGTAGTCCCAGCTTCTCAGGAGGCTGAGGCAAGAGAATCGCCTAAGCCCAGGAGTTTGAGGTTGTTGTGAGCTGTGTGACGCCACGGCACTCTACCCAGGGTGATAAAGTGAGACTCTGTCTCTAAAAAAAAAAAAAATGACTTTTGGTAAAATAATTTTTGGTAAATAGCTGAGCAAAATTAAATGCTACATGAATTAATAGCAATGTTTTAAAGAACAGAGGTCTTCAAAAGATATAATATTGTACACATCTTTTGATATTTAGGTTACCAGGCCAGAGGCAGCATGGGTTATTCGTAAAGAAAGCCATGGTTACTATAGAGACTATTTGGCAAGAAGAAATAGAAATTAGGACTCAGCACCTGTGGTTCAGTGATTGGGGCACCAGCCACATACACTGGGGCTGGTGGGTTCGAACTCAGCCCTGGTCTGCTAAACAACAATGACAACCACAACAAAAAAATAGTCAGGCATTGTGGCGTGCGCCTCTAGTCCCAGCTGCTTGGGAGGCTGAGGCAAGAGAACAGCTTGAGCCCAAGAATTTGACGTTGCTGTGAGCTGTGACTCCATTGCACTCTACTGAGGGTGACTGAAAAAGAAAGAAAGAAAATGAAATAGAAATAAGGATGCTTTGATTTAAGCCTGAGAGCTTACTATATAATAATTTCATTTCATAATATATTACAAACGTAAGAAGGAATAGATATGATTATCTCTGCTTTACAGTAGGTGAAACTGAGGAACCAAGAAATAATTTGGGTGTGACATGGTGACTCCCTGGCCGACTGCAGAAAACATGCTTTCGAGTCCGGAGTCCAGGACCTCCTGACTACAAATGGTTTGCCTTCTGTCCTGTTGAGCCTACTCAACAAAGCTGTATCCCAAAGTTTAAAAAATAGTAACAGTTGGCTCCTCTGGGGAGCTTTCTAAGCAGAGAAGCCACACAAGGAGGATTGGACTTTTAGGTCCCGCCAGAGATGAGCAGACAGGTGGATGACGGTCACGGAACTTTTGCGTCAGGTGGAGAACCTCTGTTTTCCTACCTGTCATGCTTCACAGTTTCCAATTTCATTTCAGAAAGAAAAAAGAAAATGAGAATCTTGGTGAGCCCCATGTTCTTGGCTTGCGAGGCACAGGCCCCTGGTAAGTGCTGCCCTGAATGAGCGGCTTTCAGTGCTCCGGCAGAGACCACCCCATGACCCAGAGATGTGGTTTTGCAATGTGCTCATGGAGGTTCTCAGAAGTCCTCAGCTGGAGCCGCTAAATATGACTGAGACAACACAATCCCGGAGACAAAGGTCAGACCCATTTTAATCTCCGAGGGAGGCTATTACGCTGGGACAAGGCCCTTCTTGTTTGATTTCCTGCTATTTTCAGTGATTCACAAGCCTAAACCTCTTTCGTCTGGGAGGACAGTGCCACTTCTCCCCTTTCAGACTTGTTTGTGAGTTAAAATAGTTCTCATTCTCAGTCTCCTCGGAGTATCTCCTTACAGCCATAGAATTCCTCGTGCGAGGAGCCCGAGGAGGCAGAGTTGAGACAGGCTGGGAATGTGAAGCCCTGGGGAAGAGGCCGGGGGGCAGCCAAGTGTGTGCGCTGCTTGCAGGATGGTCTCACCGAGGCTCTGTGCCAGTAACCCGGCAGGGTAGGAGGACTGGCTTCTCATTTTGTTTGTTTTGGGGGTCTTTTTTTTTTTTTTTTTTTTAGAGATAGAGTCTCACTCTGTCACCCTGGGTGGAGTGCTGTGGCATTGTCATAGCTCACAGCAGCCTCAAACTCTTGAGCTTAAGTGACCCTCTTGCCTCAGCCTCCTGAGTAGCTGGGTCTACAGGTGTGCACCACCACACTCGGCTAGTTTTTCTATTCTTAGTAGAGACAGGGTCTTGCTCTTGCTCAGAATGGTCTTGAACGCCTGAGCTCAAGCACTCCCCTCGCCTCAGCGTCCCAGATGCTGGGATTACAGGTGTGAGCCACCGTGCCCGGCAGAACTGGCTTCCTGAAGGAAGGAACCGGGCTCCGGAAGGCTGCGGCGTCTCGGCGTCCGTGTGCCTGCCCTGGCCTGTGACCTAATGTGTGCACGGCAGTATTTTGATCAAAGTTACTCTAGTATTCAACGAAGTTAAGATGAAAGAGGCTGTTACAGTTTTGCTGTGTTTTTGAGACAGGGTCTGACTCTGGGGCTAAAGTGCAGGGGTGTGATCATAACTCACTGCAGCCTCAAAATCCTGAACTCAAGGGAGCCTTCTGCTTCAGCCTCCCGAGTAGCTGGGACTACAGATTCACACCACCATTCCCAGCTAACTTTTCTATTTTTTTTGTAGAGACAGTCTTACTCTCACTTAAGCTGGTCTTAAACTCCTGGGCTCAAGACATCTTCCTGCCTAGGCCTCTCCAAGTGCTAGAATTAAGGGAATGAGCCACGGTGCCTGGCTCCTATAATTTCTTGAAGGCACAGGCCTCATGTTCAATAACTACTAGTGCACTTGGGATACAAGGAACTTAGATTGTCCACATATTTATGGGTTATTTCTCCAAAGTGAATACCTGCATGCCCAGTTTTTATATATCCTATGGTTTTTGAGTTTGCTACTTCTCATCTTTTTGTTATAACTGTATTCATTGGGGAAATCTCTCAAATCACTGTTTTGGGGTTTTTTTTGCAGTTTTTGGCTGGGGCTGGGTTTGAACCCAACACCTCCGGCATATGGGGCTGGTGCCCTACTCCTTTGAGCCACAGGCACCACCCACAAATCACTGTTTTTTAAATCGTTTGACACGTCAGTTCAATGTGGTCAGAGAAGAGTTTAAGAAATTTCGCCTGTGTTAGCCTTCGGGGACCTGCTGAGTTACCATTTTGGGAGCATGCACTCCCCGCCAGGTACTGTGCAAATGCTTTCCCTACATCATCTAACTGAATCTACAGAGGACAAAATGAGATTTCGGGATGTTAGGTACTTTTCCCTAGGTATATACAATTAGTTAGTGGAAAGAAATAGAATTTCATCTCTGATCTTCACACTGCTTTACACAACACTGTGTAGCAATTTTGCTAAAACGTGGAAAATTAGATGTTTCACCCTCTACCCAAAGCCATTGTCTTGGTAGATATCATAAAATTGCTTATTTTCTGAATTTTCTTCTCTCTCTCTCTTTAAAGAAAAGTTCCCTTTACTGAAGTCAGTGAGAAACTCTGATGAGTTGCCCTTTTGTTTTGTTTATAAGAGGAAATGTGAACTTTGTGATCGTTCCACACATTCTTGCCACTTCCCTAAATCAAAGGGGAAAAAAAAACCTCACAAAAACATGGCTCAAATGCATGTTTTCATATGAAAAGGTCAAAAACCAAAGATCCTTTAGCTAGCTGTAAGGAAGTAGTAGGAAGAGAGCATTTTCACAAAAACACCAGGCATCAAAAAAATAAATAAATAAGAGAAGTTTTGTGGGGGATGGAGCGAGAGAATTAACATTTCATTTCTGAATTCTGATCCAAATCTAATGTTTTCAGAAGTAATGAGCTAGTGCTGGATTTGCTTGGGCCAACTCTCCACTAACAATGCAAAATTGAGAGCTAGTTACTGCCACTGCCACCCCTGCCTTCCTTAGGGCAAGCAGATGGCAGAGGAACTGCTTGTGAGGGGCCTGTGTCCATGTCCCCACCCAGAGCACAGTGAAGTGTGCAGCCTATTATCCAAAACTTCAAGCCAAAGAAAAAGTGATGTGGCTTTAATTGTCTGGTCAAAGTGTTTGGAAGACCAAATTATTGACGCGCATTCTGATTTTTCCTTGGTATAAGCAGAGTGACTTGGTGATTAGTTTCTTTTAATTGATCATTATTCCTCAAGATTTTTTAGTTACTAGACTTGTAGCCCCAGATCTATTAAAATAAAAATAAAAAATATATCTGTTAGTGGCTAAAAACAAACAAACAAACCAGCAAAAACCAAATAGGGGTTTTGACCTGACTGCATATGAGAATCAATGGGGAAGCTGGTAAAGCACGCAGTTTGGTCCCATCTGAGGCCAACTGAGTCAGGACCTCCGTGAAGGGGAGCTAGCCCCAGAGTATTTTGTGGGATCTCTGTAGGGTTTTGAAGCAGCTGTGCTTGAGAAGCACTGGATACATAACGGATGTTATCAGGTCAATAGTGGGGGGTATAAAAAAGGTGAAGAATACTCCAGCCCAGGTCTATAGATATTTGAGATTTAAGGATGAAAATTTAAAGGGGGTTAGGTGAAACTGTATATTCTTGACTTTTTTCATTATCATTGTGGTCTCATCATGGTTTTCAAGCTAATTAGGAAAGCAAATTTAGAATACAAATTTTCTTTTCAGAAAGTACTATCTGATGAATACTGCTGAACAGAGAATGTTAGCCAAAAAAGTATATTTTAGAATGATTTATGCATTACTTTCACAAAGTACCTTGGCTTTATACTCTGCTAACTTTTTGCACAAGTACCATGATTTACTATGCATATTTGATGATTTAAAGTAGCGTGTCTCAAAAAAAATGATAAAAAAAATAAGATAGTGCAGCTCAAACTCTACTGAGCATTAAAATTACTCGGAGGACTTGATAAAACCCAGATTGCTGGGTTCCATTAACAAAGTTTCTGAGCATGTGGGTTTGGAGTCAGACACATAATTTGTGCTTCTAACAACTTCCCACATGATGCTGACAGTGCAAGTCCTGGGACCACAGCAGACTCAAGTAGAACTTGAACACCTCTCCTCAAGAGGCTCATTATATCATGTGTGAAGAATAAATGTGAATATTTAATTTAGCATTATTCTATGTTATTCCAAAATAAATTTGACCCATACTCTATAAGTATACACAGTTAGTTAATTTTTTAAATTTAAAAAAGAGCAAGGAACTGAGTGTGGCAGCTCACACCTGTAGTCCCAGCAACCGGGGAGGCTGAGCTGGGAGGATCACCTGAGTTCCAGAGTTTGAGGCTGCCATGAGCTGTGACTGTGTTGTTGCCCTGTAGCCTGGGTGACCAAGGGAGACCCTGTCTCAAAAACAAACAAACAAAGAAACAATACAAAAAGGTAAAGAAATTCAGGTTGAAAGTAAAGGTTGAATAGTATAATATAATCAAATAGCGCATACATATAACCAATTTTAAGAAGATAAATAGGCTAGGCACGGTCGTTCACACCTATAATCCCAGCATTCTCCAAGGCAGAGACAGGTGGATTGCTTGAGCTCAGGAGTTCAAAACCAGGCTGAGCAAGAGTGAGATCCTGTCTCTACTGAAAATAGAAAAATTAGCTGGGCATTGTGGCAGATCCTTGTGGTTCCAGCTACTTGGGAGGCTGAGGCAAGAGGATCTTTTGAACCCAAGGGGACAGAGTGAGACTCTGTCTCAAAAAAAAAAAAAAAAAAAAAAAGAAGGAAGATAAAGAAAATAAATTTATCAAAACATAGATTTGAGAGCATCAACTCTATAAAACAGACCTTATTTCAGAGTTTTTTCTTATTTTTGAACTGCTTCGTAGCTTAAGAAATACAACATTTAGCTGTTCTAAAACAAAGGCAAAACAGAAAATTGCCCGTCCAATTCTAGCGGGGGCTGCCAGCCAAGGTGGCGCCGTTCCACTCTGCCCTCCCTCAGGGGCCCAGACCGCTTTCAAACGGGACAGAATGAAAAGGGATGAGCAGGGACACGTCCGGTTTACTTAATAAAGCTGTGTATGGTCAGATAAGTAAACTGAGAAAGTATTTATTTGGAGCCTTGAAATTTTTAGATTCGTAATCTACGCGAGAATACAAAGGCAAGAACAGGCGGCCGTCTGAGCACCCGAGCAGGGCCTGCGGAGACCGCTGGCCCCCACCAGCCTCCCTGATTAGAGGGAACATCCACGGCCCAAGTTCTACGAACTTGGATGTTCATAGAATATGTCATTTATTTTAAATGTTGGCAATAAATACAATTTAAAGAACCATACTGTGTGAGTTAAACAAAACACTGCGGGCCAGATTGGGCCCCTTTTCAGGGGTTCACATAACCTGGTCCATTACCAACTCCTCTGCGCACTGGGCCGGGCTCTGAACAGAACAGTGTTCAACTCTTGTTGCCCAGTGGTTCTCAAAGTGTGGTCCTAAGTCACATCAGCGTCATCTGGGAGCTCGTGAGGAATGCAAATGGTCTGGTCCACCTCAGCCTTACTGAATTGGAAACCCTGGGGATGGAGCCAGAAATCTGTGTGTTAATAAGCCCCACCACGTGATTCTAAATGTTCACTGAAAGTTCCAGGGCCACTAATTCACCTGAAGAGAACTTAAGGCAGCCACGTCCAACCAGATCTACTGGGTGGGTGGAGAGTCAGATGGATGAGATGCTCCTTTCCAGCGTCCCAGAGCCCAGGCTCTCTGGTTGCATGATATGCCAGATGCTGCTGGAATTAGTACCTTGTTAATGAAGCTTTCACAGATCTGTATTCAAAAGACACACTCCTGAAGTAGCAGAGTCTCACGGGTGAAGTCTGCTGAAGAGTAGCTGTCAGTTTAGGGATTATTGTCAGGGACCATTTACTCCCTCCTGCCAGCTTCTCCAGATGTTGTGGCTGGTGTCAGCTGAAGACATTTTCTCATTTCCTTTCTTCTCCACCAAACCTTACCTATTTTTCAGAGCAGACCTTGCATATATATTTTGTTGTTGTTGTTACAGTTTGGCCAGGGCCGGGCTTGGACTTGCCACCCTCAGTATATGGGGCCGGCACCCTACTGACTGAGCTACAGGTGCTGCCCATGGCCTTGCATATTTTTGAGGATAATTAGAATGTGATCATAGATAGAGGCCTTTGTAAGTATTTTAGTGTGGAAATAGCTCTATAAAATAAGAGTGAAGATTATATATCTACAGATGGGCACACATTCTGAATGAAAAAGAATTCAGTTTTAAATCAGTGTGTTTTCCAATATCTAGATGCAGGGCAACAAATACCAACATTTCTTTCTTTCTTTTTTTTTTTTGTAGAGACAGAGTCTTACTTTATTGCCCTCAGTAGAGTGCTATGGCATCGTCACACAGCTCACAGCAACCTCCAACTCCTGGGCTTAGGCGATTCTCTTGCCTCGACCTCCCGACTAGCTGGGACTACAGGTGCCCACCACAACGCCCGGCTATTTTTTTGTTGCAGTTTGGCTGGGGCTAGGTTTGAACCCACCACCTTCGGTATATGGGGCCAGCTCCCTACCCACTGGGCCACAGGCATTCCCCCCCCACACACATTTGAATTATAATTGCTATTTCTTTTTTCTTTCTTTCTTTCTTTCTTTTTTTTTTTTTTGAGGTAGCCCTCAATAGAGTGCCATGGTGTCACAGCTCATAGCAACCTCAAACTCTTGGGCTTAAGCAATTCTCTTGCCTCAGCCTCCCAAGTAGCTGGGACTACAGGCGCTTGCCACATGCCTGGCTACTTTTCAGTTGCAGTTGTCACTGCTGTTTGGCAGGCCCAGGACGAGTTTGAAATCCTAAGCTCTGGCACCCTAGCCACTGAGCTATAGGCCCTAAGCCTAAACTTGGTATTTTTATCTTTATGTTTCATATCTTATAGTTACAAAGTATGAGAAGCACTGGTTGGCACTAAGGAGATGTGGTTTATTGTCTCGTGTTTTTCCCTATTTATCTGTGTGCCTTTGGACTGGTCACTTGTGAGCCTCCCTTTCACAGTCTGTATAATGAAGACTTTGAATGATCTCTGAGAGCCTTTTGGCTCTGAAAACATTCTATGAGTATTAAAGCGCATTCCATTTAAATCACATGCTATGGGCTCATTTACTTGAACTTTAATCACAATGTTTAAGCATTTATATATTGCTTTTCATCTTCAAAGCACTTAATATCCTTATGACTCCTTCCAGCAACACTTTGAGGTAGCTAAGTACTATTAAAATGGGGGGGGGGGAGGCTTGAGATTTTAAGTGATTTAGTGATTTACCTGTGGCTGAACGAAGAGAATGTACCAGGGCTGCACAATAAAAAGTGAAAAAAAAAAATCGAAAGAGAGAGAATACTAGGGCCAGAATTAAATTTGATTCCCTGTGTCCTCTTGGACCTTGGTATCAAAACCTTCCTTCCTCTGACAATCTCCGGGTTAAGCTTTGCGGCTTCTCTCAGCTCTAGCCCAGGATTGGCTCTAATCTTTTAGGATGAAGGCGTTTTGATGTTGTCTGCCTCCTGGAAGGGCAGAAATCACATCGTGAGTTTATAAACACAGCGCTCTGTTCAAAACCGAAGTTCGTTGTTGGTGATGGTGATATGGGTCCTTTTGTATTTAAGCTGATCTAGCCCAAATCAGAAAGAAATGTATCTATTGTAAGAGAGTGAAGCTTTGTATTGCGAAAAAGCTGCAAATCCATGGTTATGTATGTTTTTGGCTACCGCCTTGAAGGTTTGCAGTCTTACAGCTTTCCTGTAGCTTACCAGGAGCAAGGCCTTTTAAAAATAATGCCAAACATGCGGAAGTTTGGTAACCCTTGTTCCTTAATGCAAACGTAACTCTAAATAAGGCCTATAACCAGAGCCCAAGTAATGAAACTATTGCTTAAAAATGTAAATTTTCGTTTGTCCGTGTATAACCCTGACATGGAAAAACAGGCTGATGGAGTGAGAGGCTGTGGCGGAGGAGTGGCAGGGAGAGAGGGGGAAAGGGCAAGAAAAGGTGTTCCCTGGAGGAGACTTGTGGTAACTGCATATGAATTCCCCTTGGGAAGCATCCGTCTCTCACCTCGGTGCCCTCCAGAGACTTTCAGAGGTGGAAAACCCAGTCGTGGGAGGGGAGCACCAGATGGACCCACTGCAGAAATGATTCTATTTTACTAAATTAGGTCACTGTTACCATAATGCTACGTGTTTTACTTTAAAAATTAGTTCAGGGCTTGGGCAGCGCCTGCAGCTCAAGGAATAGGGCGCCGACCCCATATACCGGAGGTGACAGGTTCAAACCCGGCCCGGCCAAAAACTGCAAAAAAAAAAAAAAAAAATTAAAAATTAGTTCAGGGCACAATGCCTGTACCTCAGCAGCTAGGGCGCCAGACACATACACTGAAGCTGGCAGGTTCAAACCCGGCTGGGCCTGCCAAACAACAATGACAACTACAATAAAAAAATAACTAGGCAGTCTCAGCACCTGTGGCTCAAGCGGCTAAGGCACCAGCCACGTACACCTGAGCTGGCAGGTTCGAATCCAGCCTGGGCCCGCCAAACAACAATGACGGCTGCAACCAAAAAATGGCCGGGCGTCATGGCGGGTGCCTATAGTCCCAGCTACTTGGGAGGCAGAGGCAGGAGACTCGCTTGAGCCCAGGAATTGGAGGTTGCTGTGAGCTGTGATACCACAGCACTCTATCCAGGGTGACAGCTTGAGCCTCTGTCTAAAAAAATAAAATAAAAAATAAATAAATAACATAAAATAAAATAACTGGGTGTTGTGGCAGGTGCCTGTAGCCCCAGCTACGTGGGAGGCTGAGGCAAGAGAATTGCTTATACCCAAGAGTTTGAGGTTGCTGTGAGCTGTGGCGCCAGGGCACCCTACTGAGGGTGACATACTGAGACTCTGTCTCCAAAAAAAAAAAAATTAGTTCAGATTAGATTTCTTTTTGTTGTTGTTATCTGCTTTAAACCAAGAATTCATTTCTCTGTAAGTTTCTAATTCAGTATATTACACTTTTAGAGGTGTTTCAGGTCATAGAAATTTGAGAAATGGCTACTTATGCTATAAAATATTTATGTATAAGGTTATATGTTACATTTTGATTTAAAAACAGAAAGACAACCTGAAAGTGGCTCATCAATATTTAATAACTGGCTGGAAAAATCGCGGTTAGTCTAACTGTGCTTTCAAGCTGTGCAGCTTCTGCTGGCATGTATTTCAGACTGTGTGTCCTGGAATTTGTTACCTCAGCCTTGCTGACACTGTTGTGTACATAGCCATTTGCCTCGGAAAATACTTTCTTGTTCTCAAACCTATTGCTCACCAAATTTTATTTTCCAAAAGTACTAAGGTTTGTTGCCTGATGAACACATGTTGTAGAGGAGTGGGGGGAGGCTGGCCAGTTTGTTTCTGGCTGAGCTGCTGCCTTGTGGACACTTCAAGGAGGTCTCAGCACACCTCGCACCGGGTACTTCTCTTAAGTTCTGAAACCGGATGTTTTCTCTCTCTCTCTCTTTTTTTTGAGATGGAGTCTCACCATGTCACCCTCATAAGAGTGCCAAGAGTGCTGTGGCATCATCATAGCTCACAGCAACCTCAGACTCTTGGGCTCAAGTGATTCTCCTACCTCAGCCTCCCAAGTAGCTGGGACTACATGTGCCCGCCATAACACCCGGCTATTTTTTCGTTGTAGTTGTCATTGTTGTTTAGCTGGTCCAGGCAGGGTTTGAACCGCCAGCCCTGGTGTATGTGGCCTGCGCCCTAACCACTGAGTTGTGAACGCCAAGCCAGTGATGTTTTCTCTTGTGCCAGGGTTGCTAGAGCTTTGAAGTGACTCACTCATGTTAATCTACTCACGAGAGGCTTGTCTATAAAGACACTTACTAATTTGTAGGACGAAATAGTGAATAGACTATTTTTGAAACTAGGTGACTCCAGAGAATTCCTGGGGCTCAAGACATCCTAGGTCAGGAAGGAGAAGGTTTCTCAGTGAGAAAAGAATCTCCCCACATACAAAGAAAGGTGACAAATCTTGGGGATTATCTTATCCAGGCAATGGTAGAGCCCAGGAAATTTCTGATTCGAAGTCACTTGCAATCTTCAAAAAGTCTCTTACAAAATACTGAAGGATTCATTACAAATTTTTACGGTGCTAGTCTTATTTTTGTTGAACTATCTATTTATTTATTTTTTTACTATCTATTTTTGTAGAAATGATTTCTTTGTGCTCCAAAAATCTGCTCTTAAACAATTTAATAGGACCTGCTTTGCATTTGGATTGTCTACACAACTTACTCATGGTGTTAAATATAATCTCCCTTATGCAGAAACTATGTTCTGTTAATCACTTTATCTTTTTTGTGCCTATAATTGCTCACAGTTTAGACCCAATGAATATGACTCACCTATTAATTCTATCTGTTTATTCAGTCAACACTATTGCCAATTTTTCTTTTATCTTCTTTACCACCAAATAGTTCCTGCTATGAGGAACATTGATAGTGATCCAGACTAAAAAAATTCCTATTCTAGTGTTTACAGTGTTGTATATCATGAATTTAGAACAATTTCCAAGGAAACAGAGCACTATCTTCACCCTATACAGCCATTAAGTGTGAAAAAATGTATGATAAAGAATAGACTATCTAACCATTATAACTTTTGCCACAAAAAGAAATGCAACATGGCCCGGGTACAGTGGGAGGCACTCCTAGCACTCTGGGAGGCAAACAGGGTGGATTGTTTGAGCTCAGGACTTCAAGATCAGCCTGAGCAAGAGTGAGACCCCATATCAACTAAAAATAGAAAAACTAACTGGGCAGGCTGGGTGTGGTGGTTCATGCCTATAATCTCAGCACTCTGAAAGGCCAAGGTGGTTGGATTGATTGAGCTCTTGAGTATGAGACTACCAAGAGCAACACCCCATCTCTAAAAAATAGCTAGGCAGTGTGGTAGGCAGGTGTAGTCCCAGCTACTTGGGAGGCTGAGGCAAGAGGATTGCTTGACCCCAAGAGTTTGTGCATGCTGTGAGCTATGACACCATGGTACTCTATCAGAGGCAAGAAAGTGAGACTGTCCCCTCCCCAAAAAAGAAAAACTAGCTGGGCATCATTGTGGTGGGTGCCTATAGTCCCATCTACTTGGGAGGCTGAGGCAAGAGAATTGCTTGAGCCCAAGAGTTTGAGGTTGCTGTGAGCTATGATGCCACAGCACTCTACCAGGGGTTGACAACATGAGACTCTGTCTCAACAAAAAAGAAAAGACAAATAACTTCACTAACCTGCTTTCCTAAGTTTGCTTAACTCACCCTTTAAATTGTCTCTTTTATGCCAGAATTTTTGGAATTGTAGTACAGTTCCATGGTTTAAAAACCAAAAGATATAAAAACCATTCAGAAATAATTCTCCTGTCCTTTTCCCTTGTCTGTCTGTACCTCCATTCTCCTCTTTATTCACTAAAAAATGTTTCTTGGCAATCTTTTCCTACCATACATAGAGTTCCTTCATTCTCTAGTCTCTTTTGAAGCTATAGAGTGGTTGTAAGGATGTACCATAATTAATATAAACAGTCTTCTATGGGTATACATTTAGGTTGTTTCAATTTTTTTGCTATTATAAAAAGTGAGAGTACACTTCAATAAAGTGTACAAAGTCATATTGCGAATAGGCAAGTATATCAGTAGAAGAAATCCTCAAAAATAGAATAGCTAGAACAATGTCTGTGTGCATTTACTAACTTGTTAATATTGCCAATTGTCTTCCTAGGGGTTGTCCAAATTTACAGTCCTAATAGCAGAGAAAGACTATTTCCCCACAGGTATATTTCAAACTTTTGCATTTTTGTCAATTTTCTAGATAAAGCAAAAATGATATCTCAGTGTAATTTTAATTTGTACCTCTTTTATTATGAATGAGGCTAGTTTCTATTCTTATGTTTACTTAGTTTCCATGTTTTAAACTTTCTGTTCATATGATTTGCCCATTTGGGGGTAGTTCTTTCTATTATTGATTTTTAGGAGTCTTTTATGTAGTAGGAAAATTAACACTTTGAAATTTATGTTGTAATTTCTTTTTATTTTGCTAATTTGTCATCTGTTTTTCTTGTGTGTGTGTTTCAGAAGTTTTTTATTTATTTATTTATTTTTTTAATTTTTATTAAATCATAATTGTGTACATTGGTGCAATCATGGGGCACAATGTGCTGACTTTATATATAATCTGAAATATTTTCATTGAAGTATTTAACATAGCCTTCATGGCCTTTTAATCACTATATGAAGACATTTATATTCTACATTTAGTAATTTTCACTTGTACCCTT
Organism: Perodicticus potto; assembly: GCA_963574655.1. Classification (NCBI taxonomy): domain Eukaryota; kingdom Metazoa; phylum Chordata; class Mammalia; order Primates; family Lorisidae; genus Perodicticus; species Perodicticus potto. The sequence goes on along the minus strand of CAUYRH010059894.1, from coordinate 10 downwards.
GTAAGATGCA
>CAUYRH010059892.1:0-12083 GCA_963574655.1 Perodicticus potto | reverse complement strand
TATAGTAGTGTCTCGGTCTACAAAATCAACACCCATAAATCTGTAGCCTTTATATATACCAACAATAGCCAAGCCTAAAAAACAGTCAAGGACTCTATTCCTTTCACAGTAGTGCCAAAGAAGATGAAATATTTGGGAGTTTACCTAACAAAGGATGTGAAACATCTCTATAAAGAGAACTATGAAACTTAAATGTAGAGTATCAATGTCTTTATATAGTGATTAAGAAAATGCTATGAAGGCTATCTCTCACAGTACAATCAAAATGTTTCTGATTGTATATGAAGCACATTCTGCCCTATGATTGCACCAATGTACACAATTATGATTTAATATAATTATTACAAAAAATAAAAAAATAAAAAAAAGACATTTCTGTGGGAATAATTATTCTGCTGTCAAATTTATTATTATCTTCTAAAATGAAAATTATCCAAGTTTAAACATACAGGATTCAGCAGCTGTACCACTTTAAAAAAAAAGAAAGAAAGAAAGAAAGAAAAGGGGAAAAAAAGAAAGAAAAAGGAAATAGCAAATTGAAACCCAAGATGAACTTAATTAGCTAAACAGCAATTTTTCTTCATTGTTGGCTTCTGGTCATTGTTATTTTAGCTGAGTTAATTTGGACAATTGACATTTAATATCTTAACATTTCTAAACCCCTTTCAGATTCTCCAAGTGAAAACAGACAAAATAGCAGGTGATTTCACAAAATCTAAATAATGAAAGTCAAGAAATGCCGCAGGGGGAATAAACCTTTTGTAAACATAGAAAAGGGGGCAAAAGGCAAGAAGATATAGGAAAACCAACCAGATAAATGTAAAATAGAAGAACAGATATGCTGTTACCAGGAAACACGAAGCCAGTGGCACAGGGAGGGAAAGCAAAAGGGAGAAATTCTAGAAAAGATTATTCTCTGTGATCAAGAGACAGTCACACAGAAGAGAGAAGATGTAAGGTCCAGTCTCATTTGTTGTGAACAGTTGCACAACTTCCTGCAGGATTTTAAATCTCTATGGGCAATACTCCCACCTCTGTCACATCTCTTTTGCTTCATAAATGAAAGCTCACTTTAGTTTCTCAAACCCTTCCAGAGACCATTTTACATCCTTTTGCTTCTTCATTGCTATAGTTTACTATTGAAAAATTAACAATAATAAACTGACTGAAAACAGGAAAGTACAAATTGAATACTGTCTTGTTTTATAAGGTGAAAAAGGATAAAACTTAACATCCTCTTATGATAAAACCTTCATCAAAATAAGTATAAAAGGAACATAACTTAATATAATAAGAGACATCTATGACAAACTCTTGGTTATCATCAGACTGAATAGGAGAAAATTGAAGGCCTTTCCTTTAAAGACTGGAACAAGACAAGAATCCCCACTTTCACTATAATTGTTAAACAAGATACTGGAAATCATGGCCAGAATAACTACACAAGAGGAAAAAAAAAAAAAAAACCCTGCAAACTGTTAACAGTTAACAATGGTCTGATACCTAGAAAACCGTTTAAAAACTGTCAGAGCTGATAAATTAATTCAATAAAGTTGCAGGAAACAGAATCAACACAGAAAACTCCATTCTATTTGCCAACAGCTAGCAATCTGAAATAGAAACAAGAAAGGAATCTTATTTTCAACAGCTAAAAAAAAAATACCTAGGGATCAATATAACTGAAGAAATGAAAGATCTAAACAAGGAAAACTATAAGATTCTGATGATACATACATAATTAGAAGAGGACGCAAGAAATTGAAAAGATAGTGCATGATCATGGACTGGAAAAACTAACATTGGTAAAATGACGATACAAACCGAAGCAATGTACAGATACAATGCAATTGCTGTCAAAATACCAATAACATTTTTCACTGAAATGGAAAAAAATTCCTGAAATTTATATGGATCAACAAAAGAATCTAAATAGCAAAAGCAATCCTGAGCAAAAAGAACAAAGCTGGAGGCATAATATTATCTGAATTCAAAACTTTTACAAAGGCATAGTAATCAAAATAGCATGGGACTAGCATAAAAGCAAACACATGGACCAATGGAGCAGAGTGAAGAGCTCAAATATAAATCCAGGCATTTATAACCAGCTCTCTTTTGACAAAGATGCCAAGAGCTTACATGAGAAAAGGACAGTTTTTTAAAAAATAAATGGTGCTGGGAAAACTATATAACTATATTCAGAAGGAAGAAACTAGACCTATATCTCTTACCATGCATGAAAATCAAGTCCAAATGCACTAAAAATTTGAATCTAAGACCAGAAACTATGAAACTACTAGAAGCAAACTTTGGGGAAACACTCTAGGACATGTATTTGGGCAAAATTTTCTTATGTAAGAACTCAAAATCTTAGGCAACCAAAGGGAAAAAATAGACAATTGGGATTACATCAAGCGAAAAGCTTCTGCACAGGGAAGGGAACAATCAGCAAAGTGAATAGACAACCCCTAGAAAGGGAGGAAATACTCACAAACTATCCATCTCACAAAGGACTAATAACCAGAGTATTCGTCAAAAACTCAATGGAAAAAGATCCAATGAAAACATGGACAAAATATATGAACAGAAATTTCTCCAAAGAAGATATACAAGTGACCAGAGAAATGCAAATCAAAACCACAATGTGATAGATATCATCTTACTCTAGTCAAAATGGCTTGTATCAAAAGATGGGCAATAACATGTTGGCATGGATGTGGAGAAAGGGGAACCTCATTCTCTGTGGGAATGTAAATCAGTACAACCACCATGGAGAAGAGTATGGGGGCTCCTTGTGAAATTAAAAATGGAACTTCTATATGACTCAGCATTCCATTGTTGTATATAGTACAGCCAAAAGAAAGGAAAACAAAATATCAAAAATGTGTCCACCATTTCAGCATTATTTACTCATTTCGGCACTCAGATGCTCATTTCAGCACTATTTACAATAGCCAAAATATAGATTCAATATAGATAAGTGCCTATCGGTGGATAAGTGAATTAAAAAATAAGGTACATAAACACAATTAAATAATATTAAGTCATTAACAAATGGAAATTCTATCATTTGCTGCAACATAGATAGAACTGGAGACCATTATGTTTGGTGAAAAAAGCCAAGAAAAACAAATATCATGTGTTTCTCATTCATATGTGGGACCCAAGAAAATTGGATCTCATGAAAACAGAGGATAGATGGGAGTTAACAGAGGACAGAAAGCAGACAGATAGAGAAAGGAGAAAAAATATAAATGCATTTCTTAAAACTGATCTGTACACCTGTACACTCAAAAATTGCAAAGGTAGTAAATTACATGAGTATATTAAACTTCAACAATTGCTTTTTTAAGTCACGGCAGTGAATTAGATGACCAAAAGAATATGTATAGGAAAATGATAAATAGAAAAAGACCAAAGACAGAAGCTTGGGGAACACTGAGACATTGGAGACACTATCAGAGTGATCAAAGACAGAAAAACCATGAAAAAAGCAGCAGAGAAGTTGGAGGAAAACTAAGAGAGTTTGATTTTGGCTAAAGCATTGCAAAAGAAATTGTATGATGTACTCTGACGTTACCATTATGTTGTTCAAATGTGGACATACCTACGCTCTGATCTCATAGAGTCATAATCAGACATCCTTGGTCTCCTTGTGGAAATAACAGAAATCACAGACACAGGAACAATGAAGAAACAAAAATTTCTTTGGAAGTGCACAAACAATGCAAAATCCATACAGTGAAAGCAGTTACTATAAGATATAAAATATTGACTGGACCTGAGTCAGACTGATAAAACATGGATGGGGGTTCGGCGCCTGTGGCTCAACGGGCTAAGGCGCCAGCCACATACACCTGAGCTGGCGGGTTCGAATCCAGCCCGGCCCGCCAAACAACAATGACGGCTGCAACCAAAAAATGACCTGGCGTTGTGGCGGGCGCCTGTAGTCCCAGCTACTTGGGAGGCGGAGGCAGGAGACTCGCTTGAGCCCAGGAGTTGGAGGTTGCTGTGAGCTGTGATGCCACAGCACTCTATCCAGGGTGACAGCTTGAGACTCTGTCTCAAAAAAAAAAAAAGCATGGATGGGATAAGAAAATGTAGGCAAGTACTAAGGTTTATTGATGAAATCGGTGCTTCATCAAACATATCAAAGGGGTGATAACGAAAATGAGGTCTAAATGAACAATGTGCCGCTTGTTTTTCTCTGCTGCAAATACTATTTCATATTGCATAGATGTTACCATATCCTTCCCAGCCGTCACAACCGTGCAGATGCATACACGTACACAGTCACACAAGAAGAAAGAAAGAAGGGACTACTTTGGACTCATTTCGGGTCATCAAGGTAACTAGCTAGTAAAACTTAAATGAGTTCCTCTTGTTTTTCTTTCCAAGGAAAAAATGTTATGCCACATTCACTCGCAAATTGCATGTGTTTTTCTCCATCAGTAAATACACATCTTATGCCAAAATTAACTGGCCAAGAAAGTGTAAATAAATGATTCAGTACAACCCATTACCACTACCAGAAAAAACTCGGAGTGTAACTCCCACAGACTATGAGTCAGGAAGAGCAGGGTTTTGTGCTCTCGAGAGAAAAGGGAGACCAGAGGGAGAGTTGTGACATGGACGGAAGCCACCACACCCTGCGGGCTCAGGCTCACCATAGCTGGTAGGGTGCTCCACTTGGAGTTCTGTTGCCTCTGTGAACTAAATGCTCCTCAAGGACCAAAACAGCATCATATCCATATTTTAACCTCAATACTTGGCACAATGCAAACACTAAATGCACTCAGCTGAATCAACATAAAACCTACAGGAAATGTCAGGAACCATCACAAGGAGGGCAAGAACAGCGCAGCACAACCACAATATACCTGGACAGTGATTACGCCAGTCCAAACAAGTGGGGCACTGTGGCTGTCCGGGGGCATTTTAGAAAAGAAATAAGATGAAATAGTACAAAGAATGTACTCTCCCCAGGCAAAGAAGAGAAGAACAAAGAGTAAATGTCATTGAAAGGGTGGGAACTCAGTTGGCAAGGGGACTAATGCTTCAGCCAAGGTAGATGAGGAAATGCCATTCACTCCACTGACCAAAGACACGTGTCTAGGCATGCTTTACACTACATTCAAAGGGGGTTTGTGACATTTTTCATTATTTGTTGAATAGACCTATTCTGTCTTTGTTAGGTTATAGGGAATTTTCAGCAAATAACTGTATTCCTAGCGCATACTAGATATCAGAAAAATTATTAAATAAATATACATGAATGTTAACTCTTAAACTGGCTATTATAAACTGTAGCCTACCATTAGCTGTGGCTAAGAAATGGCCATACACCATTCACAAAATACCTGAGTTCAAACCAGAAGAGTGAAAATCTACCAATAATGTTAATAACAACAATTATCAATATTTACACAGTTCCAGACACTATTACAGGGTTTTCACATGTATTAGCTCATTTAATCTCCATTAATAATCCTATGGGGTGAGAATTATTAATATCAATGTAGCATAGTGATTATAGTTCCAGCCACATACACCAAGGGTGGCGAGTTTGAACAAAGCCAGGGCCAGCTAAACAACAATGACAAGTGCAACAAGAAAATAGCCAGGCATTGTGGTGGGGCCCTGTAGTCCCAGCTACTTGGGAAGCTGAAGCAAGAGAATCACATAAGCCCAAGAGTTTGAGGTTGCTGTGAGCTGTGATGCCACAGCACTCTACTGAGGTTGGCATAGTGAGACTCTGCCTCAAAAAAAAAAAAAAAAGAGAATTATTATTATCCTAATTTTGTAGATGGAGAAACTGAGTCACAGAGTGACAACCAAGAATGAAAGAAACATGAAGATCCTGATAATGGCCATCCCATTCTAAACACTTATTAGGGAACATCTAGATGTTCACCATCCCAGGTCAGGGGTAGGATACACAGACTCCAGAAGGCCAACTGCAGTACTTCAAGGGTGACTTTTGTCAAATTTAGCAGTGAGGTATATAGCACTTTTTTCCAGGATGAGTTCACAAAATTAATCACTAAACTTAGTATGACAATAGCTCTGATGGTCATTCCAGAAAAAGAATTCCAAAATTGCTTTGAGGTTGGACAAGGTGCACAGCTTCCCAAGGGGAGGACCGTGAAGGTGACCACCATGACACTCGCTGATGAAGTATGTAGCACTTTTCTAGGATGAGTTTGTGAACTTAATTGTCTGATCCTCAATGTCAATAAGTTTTCTTATATCAAGAAAAAGGCAAAACTAATTATGAACAACAGTTTTACTTATCAAATAAGTAAGGCATCTAATAGACAATATATGTAATGAGGTAATGGGGAATTCTTCATCCAAATAATTAACAAAAACTCAATTTTCTAGAGGGGAAAGATTTAACCTTTTAAGTTCATGGAATCTGCAAATATCCTGAAATTCTAAATAATGGTTTATGTGTATGTGCCTTGTTACAGAAAGAATATATTTACCCTTTGTTCAATTGCCAAAACAGACTGGGAATCAGGAAAGACCATGAATCACAGTTATAAAGATAATAAATTAGAAATAAGAAAATGTCCAAAATTTATCCGGTCTACTAAACATTCCACACTGAATCAGAGGAATAGAAGAAACAGTTTTCAGCAGAGAAAGGTTGAACTGACCACCACAATTCATGATTTTGTCTTAGAAAGCACATGTTTGTATTTTAGTAGGAATGCACCAACATAACTGGATGAGAGCAGGGCTTTGACTTGAGAACTTTGAGTTCAAATCCAAGACCCACCTCTTTCCAGCTTCAAAAAGAGAAGTTACCTTACATCTTTCTTGTTCAATTTTCTTTTCAATGAAATAAATATAACAATGGTATCTATCTTCTCCTGGGGCAAGGATTAAATTACCCTGCGTTTGCAAAGCCCCTGTCAAAGTACTTGCCACTCCATAAGCACTTAAGAAATGTGAGTTTTGTCGTTATTATTGTACAGATGTAATGAAATGCTACATTTTAAAAATAATTTTCCTCAATTTGCAATTGTTTTCAGAGATTCAGCAGTCAGTCATAAAGAAAACAATCTTCATCTGTAATTACTCTGTTGTCTTTTCATTATTTTGTTAGGTACCAAGAATCTATCATTCATAAACAGCTTTTGTTTTCTAATGATAACATGTAGTCAGATTTTTGCCAACTTTCCTCAAATATGAGCTGTAATTTAATTTTAAGCAAAACTTGAAACCCCTGGCACCTACACGCCCTTCTTCTAGGCAACATAGAATTTCTTACTCTTAAAACAAAAAGCTCTAAGATTTCCTTTGAGTTTTCAAAGAAAACAACATGTGTATGAATAAGGAATTAGGTAATCCAAAAATACGTAATTAAGTTTCCCTTAAAATAAGCATTCTTTCAGCTTTTTTGTTTGAGAAGGAAAACATATCCTAAACATTTAATTAGTTTTCTAAATCTTTAAAATTACAACACTTCAAGAAAAGACATTAAAACATATACCGCCCTATTTTTGAAGGTGGTTAAAATTTGTCTTCAGAATTTATCTACAGAGAAAGTGAATGGTTCATTCATGAAACAGGTTTATTCATTTCTTGAGAGCGTGCAAGCAGCTCCCCTTAAAATTATCATCCAGACAGAGATTCAGACAATTAGGTTATGAGAGGATGAAGGCAAGGAGATTTGATCCATAAATTTTTTAAAAAATTTGTGTGAGCTACCTTGTTTTTCTAAGTCATTCATTAAGAAAGCCTCTGAATGCTTACACACCATTGAGTTTTGTGAAAATACCTTCATATTGGGAGGTTACACTGGGGATAGGTAGTTCAGAAACAAACATTATCACATTGAGGTCTTTTTACATTTTTTTTTTCAAGCCACTGATAACAGGTGCAAAGTTACAATAGTCTTGTTGAAGAAACATTAAGCTGAAAAAGCAGTGAATTCTCAAAAGACCAACTTTAGCTCTACTCAGTATAAATAAAATAGCTTCAACTGTTGGTCATTTTTGTCATAACAGTGTCTAGGTTTCCCCCAAATAAACTAAATAAATCTCCCAGGCTACAGGGATTTACAATACACAAACCATCTCTCAGATCCCAGACTGAATGATTTTCTTAGCCACTGAAATTTAGAGATATTCTCCCCCCAATACAACTTTTCTTAGTTTTGTTTAATAATACATTCTAGGAAATAAAATACACTCAGTTACATTATATTTCCTTTTATCTTGCCATCTATGAAAATGTGTTCATCATTAAACCATCTTAAAAAATCTTTAAGTGAATCTCTTTAGTATTTTTTTCCAGGCCTTTCAGCCCAGTTGTGAAATCATTCATTGTTTTAAGTGGTTTGCCTCGCTTGCATAGGTTTATTTCCACAGGCAAAGGATCTATCATTCAAAAATATTGCTTCTAACCATGAGAATTATTACTGACTCCATCCCTCATTCCTCAGGGGAGATCTGTTGCTTCATGTACAGAGCTAGACAAGACTAACATCTCTAAGGAGTTAATGGTGCCAAACTCCTTTTTAGCCCACTTTAGATTTACTTGAACTAACATTTATTAATTTCCCCCTATATAGGAAGCACCCTGCTTTCTGCTTTTAAACACATAAAAATATAGGAAGAGTAAATAAGATCATGTACTACAACTTTATGAATTACATGAAAGCATAACAAAGGATAGTAAAGGCTTATGTGAGAATTTGCATGAGTTCGGACATGCTTCTGATTTGGAATTTGAAAATACTCTTTATTCCAATATCAATATTCTATACTGAATATTAATTAACATTCACCAAGAAGGAATTTTCAGAGCAGCTTGCAAAAGTCTCCAATAAAAAAATCAAGTGGCAGTTTAATGAATAGAACCAAAAAACCAAGGTACAATTTGCTTGGATATGATCAAAACAGAGAAAACTGAATGAATTATGTTCATAATAAGGAGGCCATTTAGAAAAAATCTTGTTTGATTCTTCAGACTTTTCAGACTGAAAGAGTAAAGAATGAGAGAAGATATGATAAGGGCAGAAAGGTCTTGACACCAAGCTCATGTGTTAGAGATCTGCCACAACTTCCCACACAAAATAGTAAATTAAAAATCACAAGGAAAATTAAAGATAAGTGTCTCCATGCTTATGAATATTGTAGATCAAAATTTTAAAACTTCAAATAATTTTTCAGGTAGTTTAAAAGCATAAAACATCCATAGGTTCCCATGTGTCCTGGTGCCTAAATCATCAAACATTTTGGCCATTGCTTCCTTTTCTTCTCTCTTGATATCTATTCTCTCGACAATAACTGGCCTTGTGATATCACCTCCATAGAACTCCCAGATCTGTGGCCCTATCCTGACATCTCCCCAGCACTAATAACCAAAAATGCTCCACATTTCCATGTGGATGGCTAATCTACACTGTAAGGTCAACATGCACCAAAAAAATATATTCTCATCTCTGGGACACGTGCTCTTTCACACTGCAAAGCGGCATGGATTCTCCAACTGGTAGATCTAGCTTTATATCCCCCTCTAGCTTCATTCCCATGACCATACTCCAGCCCATTATTCCTGTCCCATATCTTTACTATGCAATAACTCCCTTCTTTCTACTTCCTTTTCTCCATCTCATTTACTTTTTTTCTTTCTTTTTTTTTTTTTTTTGAGACAGAGCCTCAAGCTGTCACCCTGGATGGAGTGCTGTGGCATCACAGCTCACAGCAACCTCCAATTCCTGGGCTCAAGCAAGTCTCCTGCCTCTGCCTCCCAAGTAGCTGGGACTACAGGCGCCCGCCACAACGCCCGGCCATTTTTTGGTTGCAGCCGTCATTATTGTTTGGCAGGCCCGGGCTGGATTCGAACCTGCCACCTCAGGTGTATGTGGCTGGTGCCTTAGCCCGTTGAGCCACAGGCGCCGAGCCCATCTCATTTACTTTTAATCCCTCATTTACAAGTAGCTCCATCTACCCTTATAGCCTTACTCAGACTATTGTTTAATGGATACAAGGTCCGTGTGCCATCTTTTCTCTCATTTTGGGTCAAGCACATTACCCTTCTTCCCTTCTCAATCTTACCAAAATTGGTCCTACCATATTTCAATAGGAACCATCATGTTCTAATGAGTTGGGCCCTCCTCTCTCCCTAGTATTTTAATTTAAGCACTTTGAAAGCCAAAGCATCTCTGTGGCATAGCCTAAACTCCAGGGAGACTATAAATATTCACTTTAAAGCTTAGCTAAATGCCATTTTCTCCAGAAGGCATCCCAGAATCTTCCAGCTATACATAGGTAATCTGCTTAGGCATAAGAGTTTATTTACACCTCTTTTGTAGGATGTGCATAATTTTCTCCCCTTCTAAATCCTAAGCTCCTGGGTGGTAAGGGCATCTCTTTATAAACACTCAATACATGTTTATTGACTATATGAATCAGTGGATGGATGAAGAGAAACATTTTGCAAAGAATTCTCTAGTGCTTTTTATTTTTCACCCAGATGTTTGACATCAGGGAGACACTTCCAGAAAGGAAGTAAATTAATTGGTAACAAACAATGTTTTCCCTTAGCTTCCATTCAAATCATTGTGCACTAGTCACATAACCACAATGTTCTAACTGCATGTTTGTGCATCCTCGACTTTCACAGCCAAACACCTGCAGTTAACCAATCACACATACCAGAGTATTTTTAACATGACTCAAATTAATCTGGGGAATTGACAACCTCTCGACATCTGGCTGCATACCAAGCTAAATATCCATATTTTCATAGAGACTTCTTTAATGATACGGGAAAGCCCATCATTTAGATGTACTGGCCTGAGGAAGCTCAGCATATCACTTCTACCACATTAACCATGTGGACATTTCTATTGCAGATAAACTGAAAGGACCTGGACATTCTGGAAAATTTTACTTTAAAACACTACGTTATGATATTTGACCTATTATTGTGCCATAAAACTAGGCTGAAAGAAAATGCAAATGATCCTTAGCTATTATAATTGCTTGCACAGACTCTCCCTCTGTTTCAATCAGTATATATCAAGTAAAAAATGCTACTGACATTCTTTTCCCCTTCAGAGCAGCAGTAATGTCAGCAACATCACTACACGTCCGCTTTTAAACGAGACTCCGTGGCTTTTAAAATCCAAATCAAATTTTTCTGTGCTCAAGGCATGAAAAATAGTTCTAATAACTTTATATTCCAGGACACTCTAAGCTAGTTATTTACCTCAAGATTACCTCTTGAATAAACAATAACATGCTGCCAAACTTGTGTCCTGTATAATTGACACTATTGTTATAAGGTTTGCAGTTTTATTTATTTACTTCTTTATTATTTGGTGAACAGATGGAAAGGTATTTTATTTTAGCCTTTGAGTCTGTTAAACAATTGTAAAAATTTTATTTTTTATATTATACCTAATGAATACATTTTATTTATTTTTTTAATTTCAGGTTAGTGTGACAGTACAAACAACAGGTTATAGTATTTTCATATGTTAGGTAGAGTCATTCTTGTGGAAGTGTTGCACACCCCAAAAATGTGCCAATACCCTTATGTCGTGTCCATTAAGTGGGAGCACACAAATCCCCTCCCCTCCTCACCTCAGCCCCTTCTCCTTCATTCACCCTCCTCCCAAGTTGAATTGAATTGAGTTTTTCTCCTATGTGTACATGTATTAGATTGTCTACTAGCTTCATAATAGTACTGAGTACATTGGATATTTGCTTTTCCATTCTTGTGATACTTTACTAAGAAGAACGTGTTTCAACTCCATCCAGGATATTACAAAAGATGTGATGCATATAAGGGTACATGCAAAATTTACTAAATGTAGACTGTAAATGTCTTAACACAATAACTAAAAAAATGCCATGAAGGCTATGTTAACTAGTTTGATGAAAATATTTCGAATTGTATATAAAACCAACACATTGTACCCTATGACTGCATTGATGTACACAGATATGACTTAATAAAAAGAAAAGATGTGAAATCACCGTGATTGACTTTTTATACTTTAAACCGAACCTGCATTTCTAGAATAAATCCCATCATCCCAGGTGATCATGGTATATAATTCT
>CAUYRH010059890.1:0-17448 GCA_963574655.1 Perodicticus potto | reverse complement strand
CGAGTCTCCTGCCTCTGCCTCCCAAGTAGCTGGGACTACAGGCACCCGCCACAACGCCCGGCCATTTTTTTTTTGGTTGCAGCCGCCATTGTTGTTTGGCGGGCCCGGGCTGGATTCGAACCCGCGAGCTCAGGTATACGTGGCTGGCGCCTTAGCCTGTTGAGCCACAGGCACCGAGCCCATCCTTTCCTATCTTCCCTAACTTCCTGGGCTGTCTCTCCTAAATTACTTGGCAGTTTTCCCTCTCTGTCCTAACTTCCCATAACTTCCTTGACTATCTCCACTCCTGCCCTTCCTCGCCTCTGCTCCCTCTTTTTCCTGTATCCCCCCTCTTTCTGTCTCCCCAACTGCCTGGATGTCTCCCACAACTTTGACTCTGTCTCCTCCCTTTCTATCCTCTCCCCTACCTACCTTTCCTGTCTTCCCTAACTTACTTGAGTGTCTCCCACAACTTTCTTGCCTGTCTCCCCTTTCTTCCTTGCCTGTCTTCCCTAACTTCCTTTCCTCCCTCCCCTAACTTCCCAGCCCATCTATAGACTACAGGGGAGCTGGGACGACATGTATGCACCACTCACACACAGACGATTCTTCCGTTTTAAGTAGAGATGCAGTCTCACTCTTTCTCAGGCTGATCTCAAGTGATCCACTTGCCTCAGCTTCCCAGAGCGCTAAGATTACAGGTGTGAGCCACCATGACTAGCAGATGTTTTTCAACCGCCTGTAATCCCAGCACTCTGGGAGGCCAAGGAGGGTGGAAGGCCTGAGCTCACAAGTTCGAGCCCAGCCTGAGCAAGACACCCCCCATCTCTAAAAATAGCTGGGCATTGTGATGGGTGCCAGTAGACAGAGCTAAAAAAAAAAAAAAAAGATTTGAAAATCGTCAGCCATGGTGACATACTTTGTGATCCAGCAATCCTAGATATTTACCAAAAATAAATGGAAACATATTTACCAATTATAAGTGAACATTTATAGAAACTTTATTCATTATAGAAACTTTATTCATAATTGCCCCAAATAGGAAACAACTCCAATTGGCAAATGGACAAACAGTGTTACATCTGTAACAATGGAATACTACTCAGTATTAAAAAGGAACAAACTGGGGCAGTGCCTGGCTCATGAGTAGGGCGCACCCCCCCCCCATATACCGAGGGTGGCGGGTTCAAACCCAGCCCCAGCCAAACTGCAACAAATAAAATAGCCGGGTGTTGTGACAGGCACCTGTAGTCCCAGCTACTCGGGAGGCTGAGGCAAGAGAATCGCCTAAGCCCAAGAGCTGGAGGTTGCTGTGAGCTGTGATGCTACTGCACTCTACCGAGGGCCATAAAGTGAGACTCTGTCTCTAAACAAACAAAAAAAGGAGCAAACTGGCTGGGCATAGTGGCTCATGCCTGTAATCTTAGCACTTTGGGAGGCCTTGGCAGGAGGACTGCTGGAGGTCAGGAGTTTGAGAACAGCCTGAACAAGGGCAAGACCCCCGTCTCTACAAAAAATAGAAAAATTAGCCAGGGGTGATGGTGGGACCTGTAGTCCCAGCTACTGGGGAGGCAGAGGCAAGAGGATCTCTCGAGCCCAGGAGTTTAAGGCTACAGTGAGCTATGACAATGCCACGGCGTTCTAGCTCAGATGACAGAGCAAGACTCCATCTCAAGAAGAAGAAGAAAAAAAGGAGAACATACGTCATCATGGATGAATCCCAACTGCACTTAGCTAAATGAGGAGATTTAACGTTTTGAGAAAATCTTGGGACACCCCCAAACTGAGAGGGAACTGACAGATCAGAAAATGACTGACGAATCCAGCTTGGCCAGTTAGATGAGTGTATTAGAAGTTACTTACCAAGGGCATTTGATCCTGAGCAGCACAAGAATTTCTTTTATGGGAGCTTTTTGCTAGCAAAATCTGCATCTGCCTACCCTGTGGTGTTGCTTTAGATCTCTTCCCAATGAGTAAGGATGCAAAGATTTCACACTGTATCTTTGCTTGTTCACAGTGAAACAAATCCGGCAGGAACACTACCATCATCTTAAGCTGTCAGGCAACCCATGTTATGTTAATGATATTACAGTTTTCCACTAGGCAGTGATTTTAGTATTGCAATTAGCTAAAGGGCATGTCAGGACAGCCAGCAACTCTGAAGTAGCCAGGGCCAGTCTGTGCCGGCCATCTCAGGGCAGGAAGTATTGAGGCACTCAAGGAAGTTCTGGGTACTCTTCCTTGGTCCAGTAGTTTTCTTGGTACCTGCCTAGTCTACTTTGTTACAATTGTGCTGCGTACTCCACACTAGCACAATATTTCTCTTACCCGGTAGGGAAAGAGCGTTTTCGTTTTTCCCTCATGACACTCTTGAAAAGATAAATCTATAGAGACGGAAAACATATCAGCCTATGGGCTGGAAAGAATGGGAGGAGGGGTTGACTATAAAAAAGCAGCAAATAGGCTCGACACCTGTGGCTTAAGCAGCTGAGGCGCCAGCCACATACACCTGAGTTGGCGGGTTCGAATCCAGCCCAGGCCCACCAAAACAATGATGGTTGCAACCAAAAAATAGCCGGGCATTGTGGTGGCACCCCAGCTACTTGGGAGGTGGAGGCAGTAGAATTACTTGAGCCCAGGAGTTGGAGGTCGCTGTGAGCTGTGATGCTATGGCACTCTACCCAGTGTGACAGCTTGAGGCTCTGCCTCAAAAAAAAATCTTTGCTCAAGAGAATCGCTTAAGCCCAAGAATTTCAGGTTGCTGTGAGCTGTGATGCCATGGCACTCTACCCAGGGCAACAGCTGGAGGCTCTGTCTCAAAAAAAAAAAAAAAAAAGCAGCATATAGAAATTTTGGGACGGTTGCACTGTTCTCTGCCAGACTGTGGTAGTGGATACCCCTCTCTTTCCATATGTCCAAATTCATAGAACTGTACCCCATAAAGACTGAATTTCATTGAATGTAAATTTAAAAAATTATGTGGAAAGATGGAATGAAGACTAAGGAAATGAATGCAACTCTATTACAGATGAATCACAGAACCAAAGCGGGGAAGAAGGAGCAGACCTGCGTCACTCTGGAAGATGCTTTGAGTAGATACTGAAAGATTAAAAAGAACTGTGTACAAACACTGTTATTCCATTAGTAGCCAGCAAATCCATTTCTCACAGAAGTATGCCTTAGGAAGCCCAAAAGAGTTTATATGTAACTGGGATTGAACAATTGAGCAAATTATTATGAGACAGGTTTCTTACTGTTAGAACTAAGAGAAGGGAGACAGCTAGAATGAATCCTGGGTGCTGAATTAGAGTTGGAAAGACTTGTGGTTTTTGTTTTATAAACACGTGGACAGAAACAGAAATAAATGTCGACGTATATGAGCATGGTCTCTACACTACAAGTATTTACTACCTAGATGCGAGGAGACCCAGAAGCAATTAGCGTACATACCTAGCACACAGAGTTGGTCTTTTATTCTCCAATAAAAGGAATTTCTGGGCCGCACCTGTGGTTCAAAGGAGTAGGGTGCTGGCCCCATGTACTAGAGGTGGCAGGTTCAAACCCGGCCCCGGCCAAAAACTGCAAAAAAAAAAAAAAAAAAGGAACTTCTTATTGAAGAAGTTGATTTTAGGTTTTTGGACAGGGAAAATACAAAGTGAGCCTGGGGCTAGAAAGTAAGAAAGTGCTGAAATCCAAAAAACAAAAATGAAAAGCAATGTTGGGGTGAAGTTAGTAACAACCTGGGCAAATAAATAACCCATAGGATCATAGTCCCCAAATAAAATAAATATTCATGAATCCATACTCATAAAAATGAGTGAATAAATGGGAGAGAAGAGATGATTCTCTCTTACACAATTCCAATTAATACATGTAAAATGAATGAGATAAAAAGAAAATCTATTAGAACACCACATGTCGAAAGTGTAAGCAAAAACAAGATATTGACATAGTTTTCAAGTTTCCCCCTAAAATATTAATTACTAAAGGAAAAATAGTATTTTTTTCAGATTGCTGGGTCTTTTAATACACATAGAAGAGTCATAATCCTCAATATAAGACTCATCTTTCTTACTTGAGCTTGATCAGACTACAGAAGCAGATGGGAGTAGGGTGAGCAGAGAACATCTACAAGGTGGTCATAGGAGAAAAAATAAAGTGGTTTTCTGTTTCTTAGCTATCAATTGGGCTCAATAAATTCACAACATTGCTTTACATTTGCAAAAGCAAAATCTCAACAGTTCTACCCTCTACTGACAGAGTTCCAGGCTGTTCTTGTGTAGGCCTGGCATAAACTCCTCTAGTCCTAAGCACACAAGTCTTTGTCCTTGAAATTGTTCTTATATTTCCTTTCTTGTACGCCTTTTCCTCCAGCCTGTCAGGCAGAGAATAAAATGCCCATCAATCAATCCTTGGGCCCACAAAAGCCTATAAAGGAGATCACTGCTCTTGATACTACATTGGATTGGGAGCCAGCATCCTCAGTCTGCCCCAGTTTCCGTGTAGAGAGAGAGAGAAGAGGCATTTCAATCTTTCTGGTCACAGAGACTTTGGATATTTAATGCTAGGTAGAGGAGGAGAAGCCCAATTTAGTAGAGGAAGAAAGTAATTTAAGACCTTTCCCTAGAAATACAAAACTGTCTCTGGGAAGCAAATTTAAAGATTTTACTGAATCCAAAGAGGACCCCTAAATGGAAACAATGATTTTCCCTTTCTCAAAACAACAACAATAATAAACATCCTGACCAAACCAGTAAATTTCAAGAACTCAACGTGGAGGTTGGGGATGCCCATTTCCTCCCTCCTTCCTCCTTTCCACTCTCTTCTTTTAGTTCCAGGACAAACTCAAATGTTTCCCATCATTTATTCCACCTTGTTTGTTCCACCATTCTTTGAAAGCAAGCCCCAGGGTAAGCCATGTCTTCCTTTCTCAAAGAAGCGAACACAAATTCCATGCGGAAAGCAGAGAGCCACTTGGAAAGTGCTGGCCATTTTCTGATTTTCCACTCAGAAGCCTTATGATTAGGTAGAAATTCTGAGTTCTATTTAGCTAGAAAAAAATCATAGCTGGAAGACCATAGCTAAATCAAAATGCAGCTGACCTGCTAATATTTACTAGCCTAAAAATAACACCACATGTGGGTTTCATTGTAGCAACAAAGCCACCACAGTATGACATGCAGTGCTTTCCAAGATTACCCTCATTTACATGCTATTATATTACACATGGAAATGGACTCTGGGTTTAAAGAAAAGCAGAAGTTCCACAGCAAGAGGCAAAATGGAGATGCAGGCTCCCAGCCAGCCACGTGGGACCACCCGCGACGATCTACACTCCCAGTCCCACACCCGCTCCACTTGGCACTGCAGCCCATGTCACTGACTCCTCGCCTCCGGAACTTCTCATAGGCGCCCTTCCCATAGGCAATTGTGTAGATCAGGGAGTTTCTTATCAAAACTACATGCCACTTTCCTGGGGTGGCGCCTGTGGCTCAGGGAGTAGGGCACCAGCCCCATATGCTGGAGGTGGTGGGTTCAAACCTGACCCCGGCCAAAAAAAACTGCAAAAAAAATAAATAGTAATAAAAAAAAAACTACATGCCACCTTCCACAGGGTGTTCAGCATCAACAGAGCTCACGGTCAGTGAGACAGTGCAGCTGGACAGGGCACAGACTCTGGAGTTCCAGACCAGGAACAGGCTCAGCCTCTGTCTCTATACGGCTGCTTTGCCTGGGGCAAGGTTTTCAACTTCTCCAAAACTAGTCTGCTAACTTGTAAAAAGTAGTGGGAGTATTAGGACGGCTGTAATATTCAGAGCTGATATTTATGGCATGCTTACCCTGTATCAGGGACTCCATTTCATGTTGTTACATGCATTATTCTATTTAATACCTAAAACCATCTGAGAAAGAAAGTACTAATATTTCTTTTTCATTTACAGATGAAGATACTGAGGGTCAAAGAAGCTAAGTAACATGCCAAAGGTACATGATGATTAAGTAGCTGAGCTGGGATTTGGACCTGCTGTGACTCATCTCAAGGCCTGTGTTCTCACCCTCCAGAGTTGAAAGTCAGCACAAGTCCCAGGAAAGGACTCTGGATCCTCCCATTTCCTCATTGGCTTCTCGCTGGACTTTAGTTTCCTCATCCTGTGGTCTCTGCACACACCAGCTGCCCTTCGCCTTCCAACATCCGTGGAGGTCCCTGCAGCTGTCACCAGGGGCTGAGCTGATGCCAGCACCTTGGCACCTTGGCACCTCGTGGGCTTCTCCTGCCACCTGCAGAACCCTGAGCCAACCAGACATCAGCTGCTGTTCCTTTACAGCAACACTGGGGGGATATTTAGAAAAACAGGAAGTCTTGACTGTGGTGGAGCCTCCAGAAGTGCTGGAGCAGCAGCGCCGCCACCCTCGCCGGCTGGCAGCTCGTGGCTCCTCCCCTCCCGTATTTTATTATTACTAGAGAAAGCCAGAAGAGACCACTTTAACCAAGTGACAAAGTTAACATCATCAGTAAGAAACACAGATACCCTGTACCCCTGGATATGAGGCACTGAGAACAGCATACCATCTCGGTGGTGTCCTTTCCAATCATCCACAACTTTATTTATTTATTTATTTATTTATTTATTTATTTATTTATTTATTTATATTTTCAGACTGACTCTCACTCTGATGACCTGGGTAGACGGCCATGGCATCATAGCTCACAACGACCTCTAACTCTTGGATTCAAGCCGTTCTCCTGTCTCAGCCTCCCAAGTGGCTGGGACTATAGGCGCCGCCACAATGCCGGGCTATTAGAGACAGGATCTTGCTGTAGCTCAGGCTGATCTCAAACTCCTGAGCTCAGGTGATCCACCTGCCTCAGCCTCCCAGAGTGCTAAGATTACAGGCACGAGCCACTGCACCCTGCCTAATCCACAACTTTAATTATGAGAACATCTCAAACCCAAACCAAGGATTTCTTCAAAACAAGACTACTATTCTTTAAAATCATTAAGGTCAGCTCGGTGCCAGCCACACACACCGAGGCTGACAGATTCGAGCTCGGCCCGGGCCTGCTAAACACCAATGACAATTGCAACCCCAAAATAGCTGAGTGTTGTGGCGGGCGCCTGTATTTCCAGCTACTTGGGAGGCTGAGGCAAGAGAATCACTTAAGACCAAGAGTTTGAGGTTACTGTGAGCTGTGATGCCATGGCACTCTGCCGAGGGTAATAAAGTGAGACACTGTCTCTAAAAAAAAAAAAAAATCATTCAGGTCACAAAAGACAAGGAAAGACAGAAATTGTCAGCTCGGCTCCTGTAGCTCAGCAGCTAGAGCGCCAGTCACATACACCAGAGCTGATGAGTTCGAATCCAGCCTGGGCCTGCCAAACAATGACAACTACAACAAAAAAAAATAGCTGGGCTTGGCGCCTGTGGCTCAACGGTCTAAGGCGCCAGCCACATACACCTGAGCTGGCAGGTTCGAATCCAGCCCGGACCTGCCAAACAACAATGACGTCTCTAACCAAAAAATAGCCGAGCGTTGTGGCGGGCGCCTGTTGTCCCAGCTATTCGGGAGGCAGAGGCAGGAGACTCGCTTGAGCCCAAGAATTGGAGGTTGATGTGAGCTGTGATGCCATGGCCCTCAATCCAGGGTGACAGCTTGAGGCTCTGTGTCAAAAAAAAAAAAAAAAAAAATAGCTGGGCATTGTGGTGGGTGCCTCCCAGCTAATTGGGAGGCTGAGGCAAGAGAATTGCTTAAGCCCAAAGAGATTTAGGTTGCTGTGAGCTCCACCATGGCAACTACCCAAGGCAACATAGTGAGACTCTGTCTCAAAAAAAAAAACTACAGAAATTGTCACAGTTTAGAGGAGCCTAAGGAGATGTGACAAGTTATAAAATTTGGGATCCTGTATTAGTCCTGCAATCGAAAAAGGACATTACAGGAAAATTGGAGAGATACAAATAAACTCTCTAGTTAACAGAATTAATGTGAATGTCTTAGGTTTTAGCTAATGTAACCAATGTGAATGTCTTAGTTTTGATACTTGTTTTGTAGTTATGAAAGATGTTCACCTAACAGGAAGCTGAGTGAAACTGGACCTGTTTTTGCAATTTTCCTCTAAGTCTAAGATTATCTCAAAATTAAATAATTAATATAAAAAATGCAAAGAAATACATGGGAATGAAAATGCAAAGAAATACATGGGAATAATGGGCAGCACCTGTGACTCAAGGAGTAGGGCACTGGCCCCATATACCTGGGGTGGTGGGTTCAAGTCCAGCCCCAGCCAAAAACTAAAAAAAAAAAAAAAAAGAAAGAAATACATGGGAATAATAAACAACAAATTCAGGATAACTGGCAACTCTTGTGGGAGGTAGGTGAATGAAATCAGGAAGCTATGCACAAAGAATGTCAACTGTGTGAAGAACATTTCTTTCTTTTGTTGCCGTTTGCCCAGGGTGGGATTTGAACCCACCACCTTCGGTATATGGGGCCAGCACCCTACTCCCTGAGCCACAGGTGCCACCCAGAACATTTATTTCTTACGCTATGTGGAAGGTACATGGATATTTTATATATATATATATATATATATTTTTTTTTTTTTTTTTTTTGAGACAGAGCCTCAAGCTGTCACCCTGGATAGAGTGCTGTGGCATCACAGCTCACAGCAACCTCTAATTCCTGGGCTCAAGCAAGTCTCCTGCCTCCGCCTCCCAAGTAGCTGGGACTGCAGGCTAATATATATTTTATTACAAGTGCAAGACCAAAACATCTCGTAATATGTTTCTTTAAAAAGTTGGGGTGGCGCCTGTGGCTCAGTGAGTAGGGTGCCGGACCCATATGCCAGATGTGGTGGGTTCAAACCCAGCCCTGGCCAAAAAAAAAAAAGTTTCAGCCGGAGGCGGCGCCTGTGGCTCACTGAGTAGGGCACCGGCCCCATATACCAAGGGTGGCTGGTTCAAACCCAGCCCCAGCCAAACTGCAACAAAAAAATAGCCCGGCGTTGTGGCAGGCGCCTGTAGTCCCAGCTACTCAGGAGGCTGAGGCAAGAGAATTGCCTAAGCCTATGAGTTGGAGGTTGCTGTGAGCTGTGACTCAACTGCACTCTACCAAGGGCGACAAAGTGAGACTCTGTCTCAAAAAAAAAAAAAAAAAGGTTCAGCCAGGCATGGTGGCTCTCGCCTGAAATCCCAGCACTTGGGAGACTGAGGCAGGTGGACTGCCTGAACTAACAAGTTCGAGACCAACTCGAGCAAGAGCGAGACCCCATCTCTAAAAAATAGCTGGGTGCTGTTGCAGGCACCTGTAGTCCCAGATACATGGGAGGGTGAGGCAAGAGAATCACCTGAGCCCAAGAGTTAAGCTAAGGTGCCACAGCACTCTACCCAGGGTGACCAAGTGAGACTCTTTCTCTAAAATTAAAATTAAAAATAAAATAAAATAGGCAGCGCCTGGGCTCAGGGGGTAGGGCGCGGGCCCCATATAACAAGGGTGGCAGGTTCAAACTCGGCTCCGGCCAAACTGCAAAAAAACAATAACCGGGTGTTGTGGCGGGCGCCTGTAGTCCCAGCTACTCAGGAGGCCGAGGCAAGAAAATCACCTAAGCCCAAGAGCTGGAGGTTGCTGTAAGCTGTGATACCATTGCACTCTTCTGAGGGCGACAAAGTGAGACTCTGGCTCTAAAAAATAAATAAATAAAATAAAATAAAATACTTGACTTTTTTTTTTTTTACTGTGTCCCAGGCTTCTTCTTCTTCTTCTTCTTCTTCTTTTTTTTTTTTTTTTTTTTGTCCCAGGCCTTTTTATTTAAGAAAAAAGTGATGAGTGATGTGGGGATTAAAATCAAGAGCATACTACTTCAGACTTTTCTCTCTTTTTTTTTTTTTGAGACAGAGCCTCAAGCTGTCACCCTGGGTAGAGTGCTGTGGCATCACAGCTCACAGCAACCTCCAATTCCTGGGCTCAAGCGAGTCTTCTGCCTCTGCCTCCCAAGTCGCTGGGACTACAGGCGCCCACCACAACGCCCAGCTATTTTCTTGGTTGCAGCCGTCATTGTTGTTTGGCAGGCCCGGGCTGGATTCGAACTTGCCAGCTCAGGTGTATGTGGCAGGCGCCTTAGCCACTTGAGCCACAGGCACCGAGCCTACTTCAGACTTTTGAACGAGGTAGAGTCACATCTGCTTATAATTTATTCATTCACTCAACATTTATCAAATATGTTATAAAATGTGGTTTTGTCCTTAAGAAACTCAATTTCATCATCTATTGAGATTCAGTTCTACTTCTCCTGTGTTGGTTGTGGGCAGAGAGTCTCTGACACAAAACTCAACTCTGCCACTGAAACAAGAAATCCACAGACAATACATACACGAATGAAGCTGCTTTCCACTATTTTCTACAAAAATAGCCTGGGTATTGTGAGCTGACCCATGATGCAACAGATTGAATATAATTTAGACTGAGTTTTTTTGGGTTTTTTTTGTAGAGACAGAGTCTCACTTTATCACCCTCGGTAGAGTGCCGTGGCGTCACAGCTCACAGCAACCTCCAACTCCTGGGCTTAGGCGATTCTCTTGCCTCAGCCTCCCGAGTAGCTGGGACTACAGGCGCCCACCACAATGCCCGGCTAGTTTTCTGTTTTGCAGTTCGGCCGAGGCTGGGTTTGAACCTGCCGCCTTCGGTATATGGGGCCGGCACCCTACTCGATGAGCTACGGGCACCGCCCTAGACTGAGTTTTAACTAACGCACCACAGGATGGCGGTACAATCATGCGTTCATGATTCGTAATTTGTCGTATGTGAAAACACATCCACTTTCAATAGCAGGTGCAGCTGTACCCAAGTCTTTAAACCCTGTCAGAAATTCATATTGCATACCAATTTCACAGTGTCAGATATTAGGAAAAATAGATGGGATCTTTCTGATGCAAAATTAACTCTATTATTCCAGGAAAGAACTTGGGAAAAGCTCGTTGCTCCAGTTATTTATTTTGGAATTAAAACAATTTGCGTTTTACCTTTTATCCTAGGCTCTACTCTGCATATTAAATTTAGTTTGGGAATATTTCACATCAGTGTTTAAAAACAGATTTATTACAGGCCGGGTGTGGTGGCTCATGCCTGTACTCTTAGCGCTCTGGGAGGCCGAGGCAGATGGATCGCCTGAGCTCAGAGTTCGAGATCAGCTTGAGCAAGAGCGAGACACCATCTCTGAAAACAGTCGGGTGTTGCAGCGGGCACCTGTAGTCCCAGATACTTGGGAGGCTGAGGCAAAAGGATTGCTTGAGCCCAAGTGTTTGAGGTTGCTGTGAGCTGTGACACCACAGCACTCTATCAAGGGTGATAAAGTGAGACTCTGTCTCAAATCCCCCCCAAACAATATTAGAATCTAGATCACCTTCTTTCCTCTCCATTTTTACTGTTTTTGCTAAATGCTACACATACACACACCTCTTTTAAAACTTTTATCAATAGATTTCACAAATTTCAATGTTAGTGAAAAACAAGGGGGAGATAAATTAATAGGTATATAAAACAAATGTTGTAACAAGTTCATAGTGAAATTCAGGTTGGGGTATATAGGCGTTCACTATAAAACTCAACTGTAGGGGCTCAGTGCCTGTGACTCAAGCAGCTAAAGTGCTAGCCACATACACCTGAGCTGGATGGTTCAAATCAAGCCTGGGCCCGCCAAACTACAATGACGGCTGCAACCAAAAAATAGCCAGGCCTTGTGGCGGGTGCTTGTAGTCCCAGTTACTTGGGAGGCGGAGGCAAGAGAATTGCTTGAGCCCAAGAGTTTGAGATTGCTGTGAGCTATGATGTCATAGAGCTCTACCAAGGGCGATAAAGTAGTCCAGCTACTTGGGAGGCCAAGGCAGGAGACTCACTTGAGCCCAGGAGTTGGAGGTTGCTATGAGCTGTGATGCCACTGCACTCTACCCAGAGCGACAGCTTAAGGTTCTGTCTCAAAAAGAAAAAACAAACTCAACTGTAGAGCAGCGTCTGTGGCTCAGTGGGTAGGGCACCAGCCCCATATACTGAGGGTGGTGGGTTTGAAACCGGCCCCAGCCAAACTGCAACAAAAAAATAGCTGGGCATTGTCGCAGGTGCCTGTAGTCCTACCTACTTGAGAGGCTGAGGCAAGAGAATCACCTAAGCCCGGCAGTTGGAGGTTGCTGCAAGCTGTGACGCCACAGCACTCTACTGAGGGCAATAAAATGGGACTCTGTCTCTAAAACAAACAGACAAAAAAAATTCAACTGTAATTAAAGTTTAAAAATTTTCATTTAAGAATGTTAGGAGGTAGCCGGGCATTGTGGCGGGCACCTGTAGTCCCAGCTACTTGGGAGGCTGAGGCAAGAGAATCACCTAAGCCCAGGAACTGGAGGTTGCTGTGAACTGTGTGACACCATGGCACTCTATCAAGGGAGATAAAGTGAGACTGTCTCTACAAAAAAAAAAAAAAAAGGAATGTTAGGAGGTTCGACACCTGTAGCTCAGCAGCTAGGGCAGCAGCCACATACACCAGAGCTGGAGGGTTTGAACCCAGCCTGGGCCTGCCAAACAATAATGACAACTACAACAAAAAAAGTAGCCAGGCGCCTGTCCTCCCAGCTAATTAGGAGGCTGAGACAAGAGAATCATTTCAGCCCAAGAGTTTGAGGTTGCTGTGAGCTGTGACGCCACGGCACTCTACTCAGGGTGACATAGTGAGACTCTTGTCTCAAAAAGAAAAAAAATGTTAGGAAAAAGGGGGACAAGGGAAGAAAAAGAAAAAAAAATCCTTAACAATCTCTTCCTGTTGTGTCACATGTGACAAGACAACAGGGAGAGGCCCAGTCAGAACACTCTGAGACGACTGCAAAAGAGGCACCTGAGCTGGGTCTTAGAGGACTATCAGGTATGAGACAGCAAATAAAAGGGGGTGGGCAGAGGAGACAGCACAAGCAAAAGCTTGTGATGGTTATAAAACACCTATGCCAGGAACGACACAGACAGTGCTTACAATTTCAAGTGAAAACTAAAGGAATAAAGTTTGCTTTTTCCTTTCCCATCTTCCAACTGGACACATCAGGGTATAAACCACTGCCTCCAAGACAAGCCCTAGCACTAAGGGTAGAAAGGATTAAGAGCAGAGCCTCTCCTGACGATTGGACAAAGAGAAAGGAAGCTAGGAAGGGTAATTGGCTATGGTGGTGAGAGTCTGTAGTCACAGCTACTCAGGAGGCTGACGTAGGAGAGGATCACTTGAGCCCAGAAGT
This sequence comes from Perodicticus potto, assembly GCA_963574655.1. Lineage (NCBI taxonomy): Eukaryota > Metazoa > Chordata > Mammalia > Primates > Lorisidae > Perodicticus > Perodicticus potto. The sequence goes on along the minus strand of CAUYRH010059890.1, from coordinate 4,206 downwards.
TCAAGGCCAGTCTGGGCAATATAATGAGACCTGACCTTGTCTCTTAAAAACAAAAAAATTAAAAGCAGGAAGTCCGGGAAATTTAACTGGAAAGGCTTTTCTAGGGGGTTCCACATGGTGTCCTACGTGTGGTAGAATAAAATTTAAAGTCCTTCAAAAAATTCTGTTCTAAAATAATTTCACAAAAAAATCTCTTCTTCCCATCTTTTTTTTTTCTTTAGAGACAGAGTCTCACTTCATCCCCCTCGGTAGAGTGCCGTTGTGTCCCAGCAACCTCCAGTTCCTGGGCTTAAGTGATTCTCTTGCCTCAGCCTTCCAAGCGGCTGGGATTACAGGAGCCTGCCACAATGCCCGGCTTTTTCTTGCAGTTTGGCCAGGGGCCGAACCCACCACCCTCAGTATATGGGGCCAGTGCCTTACAAACTGAGAAACAGGCACTGCCTTTTTTTTTTTTTTTTTTTTGAGACAGTCTGACTCTGTTGCCCAGGCTAGAGTACCAAGGCATCAGCCTAGCTCACAGCAATCTCAAAATCCTGAGTTCAAATGATCCGCATTCCTCAGCCTCCCAAGCAGCTGGGACTTCATGAACCTGCCACAATGGCTAACTTTTCAATTTTTTTAGTAGAGATGAGCCTCTCTCTTGCTCAGGCTGGTCTTGAACTCCTGAGCTCAAGTAACCCTCCCACCTATGCCTTCCGCAGGGCTAGGATTACAGGCATGAGCCACTGCACTCAGCCTTTTCCATCTTTTTCAATGTTCCACTCTTTCACTCTCCCCCTAATTCCAGAAAATTCATCTGTAAATAGGTAATGCTTTAGATATGTTTAGTTAAAGACTTTTTTTTTTTTTTGAGACAGTCTCACTATGTCGCCCTCAGTAGAGTGCTGTGGCGTCACAGCTCACAGCAATCTCAAACTCTTGGACTTAAGCAATTCTCTTTTTTTTGGGGGGGGGTACAGAGCCTCAAACTGTCACCCTGGATAGAGTGCCGTGGCATCGCAGCTCACAGCAACCTCCAATTCCTGGGCTCAAGCGAGTCTCCTGCCTCCGCCTCCCAAGTAGCTGGGACTACAGGCGCCCGCCACAATGCCCGGCCATTTTTTGGTTGCAGCCGTCATTGTTGTTTGGCGGGCCTGGGCTGGATTTGAACCTGCCAGCTCAGGTGTATGTGGCTGGCGCCTTAGCCTGCTGAGCCACAGGCGCCGAGCCTTAAACGATTCTCTTGCCTCAGCCTCCCAAGTAGCTAGGACTGAGGGACCTGCCACAACGCCCGGCTATTTTTTGTTGCAGTTGTCATTGTTGTTTAGCTGGCCCAGGCCAGGTTTGAACCCGCCAGCCTTGGTGTAAGTGGCTGGCACCATGACCACTGTGCTACGGGCACCAAGCCTTGAATTGAAGACTTAACCAATAAAATGGCAAAAACATACTAGCATAATATATATTCAAGCTTCAAAGAATCAGAATTTGTGGCCAGGCATGGTGGCTCATACCTGTAATCCCAATACTTTGGAGGCCAAGGTGGGAAGATCACTTGAACCATTTTGAGACCAGCAACATGGCAAGATCTGTCTCTACAGAAAATAAAAATAATTAGCCAGATGTGGTGGCACACGCCTATAGTCCTAGCTATTAGGGGACTGAGGCAGAAGGCTCGATTGGGCCCAGGTGTTTGAAATTGCACTGAGCTATGACACCACTGCATTCTAACCAGGCAACAGGACACCCTGTGTCTTTTTTTGTGTGTGTGTAGAGACTGAGTTTCACCTTATAGCCTACGGTAGAGCGCTGTGGTGTCACACAGCTCACAGCAACCTTCAACTCCTGGGCTTAGGCGATTCCCTTGCCTCAAGTAGCTGGGACTACAGGCGCCCACAATGCCCAGCTATTTTTTTATTGATGCAGTTTGGTCGGGGCTGGGTTTGAACCCGGGCACCCTGCCCACTGAGCCACAGGTGCCCCCCATAGAGACCCTGTTAAAAAAAAAAAATTCAGAATTTGCACGTAGGGAACCTCTTAAGGAATTTAGGATATTTTTCCTTTTTGTTGAGACCATCTCACTTTGTCGCCTTCAGTAGAGTGCTCTAGCGTCATAGCTCACAGCAACTTCATACTCTGGGGCTCAAGTGATTCTCTTGCTTCAGCCTCCCTAGTACCTAGAACTATAGGTGCCCGCCACAACACCTGGCTATTTTTTTTATTTTTATATATATTTTTTTCACCTGGCTTTGTTTAGCAGGCTCAGGCCAGCCCCGGAGCATGTGGCCAGCACCCTAATTACTGCGCTATGGGCGCCAGCCAAATTTAGGATATTTTAAGAAATGTAAAGAATTTCCTGGGCGGCGCCTGTGGCTCAGAAAGTAGGGCACCGGCCCCATATACTGAAGGTGTCGGGTTCAAACCCAGCCTTGGCTGAACTGCAAAAAAAAAGAATTTCCTTGACAATTCAACATGTTTTCCATTTGAATTCTTCTAACATACAACTCCTTGTACTTATGACTGAAAGTTAGAGAGCCATAGTCTTAAAAACATGTTATCTCCAAATAAAATGTACATATGGTCAATAAGCACATGAAAGTTCAATATCATTAGTCATTGGGGAAATGCAAATCACAACCACACTGAAATTCCCCTTCATATCTACTCAGATGGCTGTAATACACAAGGGAAAAAAGGAAAATAACAGACGTTGGCAAGGACTTGGAGAAATGAGAATCCTCACGTGCTGCTGGGAATATAACCTGCTGCAGCTGATGGGGAAAAGTTTAGCAGTTCCTCAAAGTTAAACACAGAACTACCATTAGACCCAGCAATACCACTCCCAGGTATATATCCAAAAGAATCAAAAGCAAAGACACAAACCAGTATTATACACCAATGTTCACAGCAGCATAATAGCTAAGATAGAAAGAACCCAAGTGACCACCACACATGAATGAATAAAATGTGGTGTGTATACACATACACACACAATGCATCATTCAACCATAAAAAATAATTTTGATATACACCACAGCATGGATGAACTTTTTTTTTTTTGAGACAGAGCCTCAAGCTGTCACCCTGAGTAGAGTGTTGTGGCATCACAGCTCACAGCAACCTCCAATTCCTGGGCTCAAGCAAGTCTCCTGCCTCTGCCTCCCAAGTAGCTGGAACTACAGGCGCCCGCCACAACGCCCGGCCAATTTTTGGTTGCAGCCGTCATTGTTGTTTGGCGGGCCCAGGCTGGATTTAAACCCACTAGCTCAGGTGTATGTGGCTGGCACCTTAACCTGTTGAGCCACAGCATGGATGAACTTTAAAACATGCTAAGTTAATTAAGACAGACACAGAACAGAACTTACATAAATTCCACTTACATAAGGTACCCAGAAAAGGCAAATTTACCAACAGAAAGTATAAGAGAACCAGGGAGTAAAGTGGTGGTGAAGAATGAGAAGTTGTTATTTAATGGGTAGAGTATACTGGTGATGAGAACATTCTGCATATACATAATGGTGATGGCTAAACAACATTGTGACTATTCCAGTGCCGCTGAATTGTACACTTACGAATTCTTACCAGTTGCATACCAACTGGGGGTGGGGGTCAAGAACAGTTTGTTTTCATATGTCCCTGCCCCCCATCATTGGTTTGTATTGTATATTCATAAATATTATTTACATATATATATATTTTTTTTTTTTTTGCAGTTTTTGGTGATATGGGGCCAGCACCCTACTCCTTGAGCCACAGGCGCTGCCCTATTTATGTATATTTTATCACAATAAAACCCTGAATTATCATATCGCAGTAATTAATTAAATGCTTACTATGTATACGGCGTTGGGCCAAAAGATAAATATGTGTTCATAGTATCCACAAGGATTTGTTCTCCATGTCAGACAGATGTAGGCAAACAGAGAATTACTGATACCAGCCCTTGTATAAGGCCACATGTTACTTCCAAAATAATTAGGAAAATGGTTGTCTGAAATGCTAATCCATTTTCCAGCCCCAAACAAAGCCTAAAATATACCCTTTATGAGTATCTGTTTCAGAGGACTTGGAACACATTAAAACCAGCACGTATTTTATTTAAGGACACATTAAACATCAGACTTTTCCAGCACCACTGTAGCCTCTATTAATTCTTCATATAGAATTAGGTATATTGGAAGCAAATTGTTTCTGATTATCGGGAACTAAGACACAACAGCACTAAAGGTA